>CAOLHI010005420.1:0-70704 GCA_948474755.1 Ctenosaura bakeri
AAATGGTGGTACTGAGAGATAATACAGCTTTTTTGTGGAGAGTAAAAGGTATTTTTCCCATTGTAATTGTCAGGCAGTTTTAGTGTAATACACTGTAAATACAGTTTTGATGCTTGCCAACTGCATCAGTGTTAACAGGCAGAACATGACAGAGACATAATGGAATTTTACATTGAACCTGTGTAGCTACACAAATTTGAGATTTTCTGGTTCTTCATTTTTAATACAAAATATTTCTATTTCTATAATGTACACGACAGGGCCATGAGGCAGAGATGCAATCTTAGTTTAAATGAACAGCAATACAATCCTATTGTTACTTTCAGTATTAAATCAAAAGGTTTTTCCCTCTAGTAAATGACATAGCTGGTACTTATGGGACAGACAGAACCATAATGCATGAGAATGGAAGCAGGCTATGTGGCTGTAAATCTGAACAGGTATGAAAACTTGTCCAGTAGAAAAATATTTTATACTGTTCAGGGTGCAGTACTCTATGGGGCAGGGGAAAAGGTTAGAGAGAGAAAAAGAGGAAGGGAGGGAGCCCTATATTTTTAATTGTTTGAATTAGTTACGGAGAATTGTAACCTTAAATTTCAATGCTTCTCTTCCATCCCAAACTCTGATCCAGCTTATGCAGTTGAACTTACTACTGAGTAGAAAATATTTCTTGGTTTGATTAAAGGTTTGATTAAAAGGTTTGATTAAAACAAAGTCTGTTAAAATACCCTCCTCTTGACAACCCCACTCTACAATGTTATCCTGAATTAGTGCACACATTTACAGTATAACATACAATTGGGTTAACTGGGCAGAAATGGCAGGTTAGTGAGCCTTTTCAGTTACGTAGTGTTTTTGTGTCATTCTTCATTATACCCCAAGGCAGCTGGCAATGCTTTCTCAACTTTAACCCTTTCAAAATATGTCCTAATACTCTACTGTTCTGTACTGGTTTTATATCTTAAGAGTAACCAGTAAATCTGTAAATCACTGAGTTAGTGTCTGCACTACAGGATCTCCCAATTTATATTTGCTGCCATTTTGATTTGCATTCTTTACAGAAGCAATCTGCCTTGTGTCAGCTTGTCTTTCCCACAGGACCGTGTTTAATGCACATTTCCTCCACTCTGTATATACATAATAAGTTATACTGTGGTAAGTGAGTGTTTTCCATAGAAGGAGGAGAAGAATTTCCCACCATCGCTTCACAATTTATGGCATGTCCTGTTGAAGCAGAGATATTCTTTCCTTTCGCTGTTCAGTGTGATTGCACCAAGTTTTTTTAAGTTCAGAAGAATCGGGCCAGATGGCTTCAGTCATCACTAATATACAATAAATAGCACAAGCACAGCAAAAATTGGTCAGATGAATTATTGTAAGTAGAAGTTCTCAAGGGTTCAAAGAAGCTGCAGAGTCATGAAAGAGCTGTCATTGCAGGTAGCAAGAAAAGTGCTGCATGACTTATCATGTGGCAAGTTTGAGGATATCAGGATGGGCTGAGTGCTAGTGATCACCTGAATGGCAGCCACTTACTTTCTCCTTCTCAGAGGGTTGTGTGGCTTGGCAGGAAAGGGCCAATAAATTTAAACCTTGGTTTGAATTCATTGGCTGGTATGCCAGGCCTGAGTGTACTACTTACAGTTTTCACTGTAATTGCTTACAGTTTTCACTCACTTGTACAAGTTTCACTTGTACAAGGAGGTGTTTATTCAGCTGTTCTTCCACATACTCCGCAGTCCTTTCTGAGCATTATCCCACCCACCTACCTGCTTCATTGTAGCATGTTTCATGTGTATTGTAGGCTTATACAGATTTCTCAGTTATGTTGTTCTTTTCGTCTGTAATGTCACCTTGTCGCAACTTCTAGGGTGGTTGGCATGGGTACAGGATCCAGGACATTAATTAGCAGCATCTTTCAGGCTGTAAGGTGTGATGGTTGCCTTAACAGGCTTGAAGAGTGTAGGGCAGAATTGGTCACGCCCAGTTCAGAATCAGGTATATTCCTGCACCCCCTGGTGGAAGGGGGGGACCACGCTGGATGTCTGCCCACATGGAGTCCACACCTGTCATCCCAGTGGTCTGGCTTCAGGTCAGAGGGTTGGGTTCATTAATCAGGATGCCTGGATCAGGATCCGTGTGTGTACCAACTCAATCATGCATCTGTAACCAATATATTTTGCTCACTGTTTTATTTATTTTGCCTGTGACCAGAGGTCTGAGACGAGCCAGGAGTTGTGAAAGGGAAGCAGAACTGAGGGGTGAAGCCTGAAGGATCACAGGACAAACTGAGAGTTAAGGCTGAATGACAAACCAGAAATCAGGACCAAAGAATATCCAAAAGATAACAGGAATACACCAAAGATAAGGAAGGTTGTGTTTCTTAGTCAGCTCTGAGCAGGAACAGAATGGATCTGAAAAACAACCTAGCAGGATGGCATAACACCTTTGGGTAGTTGAATGACTAGGCCAGGGGCAGTAATTGTTTGGCCCACAGGTTGCATGTAGTCCTTTGGAGAAGTTTCTGGTATGATCCTTGGGGACCAATATGGCTATCACTGAATATATTTCCTGAAGTAGAATGCTTCTCAAAGACACACAAATTGCCTATTCTTAATGTAGAACACAATCCAGACATACATCTCAGAATATGCTGTAATTTGTACTTGTGTGTTGGATTTTCACATATTCAAACCCCCCTTCAGGTCTTTGCTGGGAGGCAAATGTGTATTGCTATGACATTCTGAAAAGCACAAAGCTATATTTTATTAAATATTAATATAGAAAAATAAATTTGTCCAACTTTGAAAACTGCACGAACAGAGCAAATTTTTGTATATTTTATTTTAAAATTAACTCGGTTTATATGGTCTACAACTTTCAGTCTTTTATAAGAAAGGCAAAATTAAGTCAACAAGTCCCTCTCCTCAGTTGTAGTGGTTCAGGTGTGAATCACAGATGTGTAGGAGAAATGCCCAGTGTTCTTAGAGTCTCTTTAAACACATGTGCCTCATATTTGTGCCAGTTTAACTTTGGAAAGCCATTTTGGAAGCCAATTTTTTTTTTTAAAAAAGTCTTGTTTAGCACATGCTGGTACTTATAGGTATTTACTGAGAGTTGTCTCTTGTGAACCACACCAGCCAGTAATGTACCAAAAACAGCTGTTGAAATGTCTCATGGTGGGGGTTCTGTTTGAGACCCAAACCAGATGAAGGTTAATTGCATAGCTGCCATAGAAAAGAGCAGCCACACTTCTAACTCCCATTACCACTTCCTTTCTACGTACTAACTGTTGTCTTCAGACTGTTTTGTCTGCAGCCTGATATGAGCCATTCTTTGCCTGTCACCATTATTGCCTTTAATAATCCAGGCTAAATTTATCTGTTTGTCTGAGCCTTTTGATGGCATTTAATATTGATCTGCTTTTAACTCCTGTCTATCTTTGACGTTTTATGTTTGTAGGCCTCGTTTTTTTTTTTGGCTTTTCACTGCTGTTTTTCCCCTGTTTTTTCTTATATTGGTTTATTTGTTTTGTTTTGTTGTTGCTTTCTTACATCATTGTTTACTATATTAAATTTCCTTGAATACCAAAATGGTGGAAAAATAAGATATAAATACTTACTTGTAGAACTTACTTGTGTTCTAAGACAGCATAATTTTGCATTCTCTCCAGTACGCCACTGGCGGTCAGTGTCATGGAAAAGGAATGGGAAAATGTAGAAGGTCAAGACATGGGTAAATTCTCCTAGTCATTACAGAAGTTAAGAGTGGAGGCTAGACTCCACATGTGGCTGCTTTGGATTAGAGTAATGTATAATTTGGCTTTGATGTGCTGAGTATGTTGCACTAACTGCATGGTCTGATATTGTTTTATTTGGCTTTAGATTGTTTCTCTTGAATAATACTGAAGTGTATAGACTATATCACTGGGGAAGAGACGTATGGTGGAATGGAAAAATAGTAGTTGTATGCATGGCTGCCAAAGCTGGACAGACTTTTCAAATGTTAAAATGATGGTGTTCTATGGAAAAAATAAAGTAAGTGGAGTGAAAAAGCTTATGGGTTAATATTTTAGAGTTATATAGTTAGTGGGGTTGTTGCAGTTGTAGGTTAACACTTACAGCAGAAAAATGTATCACAAAGAAAAAGAATATAGTTTCTGTAATGAGAAAAGCAGTTTTGATATAGAACTGTTAGCCAACAAGAATATAATTGAGCTGTAGTAACAATGTGGAAAAACATTCATGTGTTGAAGAAACAATTTTATGAAGTACATTTCATTAAACTCAACACAACCTCTTTTGCATTTTAAATTCTTTTCAGTATGGGATACAAGGCGTGGCTGTAATTTGGTCCTCTGTGGATGAATATTCAGAATAGAGTGTTTTGTTTGCTGCTGTTTTACTATTTTGAAAGGGTAAAATTTTAAACATCTGGGACCTGAAATACTATTTGCCTTTTATTTATCACTTAGGATATCTTATTTTGAGGTGTGTATTGTGTGGGTTGCAATCTGTTAGACCAGTATTCAAACAACTGAGAAAAAGAGAACATTATTTCATGGAAAATTTCAATACCAAGTTTCATGTTCAAGCCTTCAGAACAGGGGAAATTATTTGCCAGATGGTTTGATTAAGCAACTTGCTATTATCTGGATTAATGGCATCATACCCAGTGGTTATATACATTAGATATCAATAAAGAGGCGCCTATCGGACTTACCTCTCAGTTTGCTGTCTGTGGCACTGGGCAAACCATGTAGTGCTACCATTTTCTTTCCCTCTCTGGTCTAGCTTCCTCTTCCTGGACCCCTTATGATTCTGTGCACCAGGGAGAAGGCAACCAGTTAGGAGCTGGCTGGATAATTCTTGGGCACTGGATGTTGAACTCATGTGCCTCACTCTAGTCTGCTTGGGGAGTATAAATATAAGGCCCCTCCACTCTGCCTGTCAGTTCAGCTTCAATATTATTATTATATCCATTGCTTAATTTTCTGACGTTGTTACAACCTTGGCAGTGTGGCATGGGGCAAGATCCAGTACTGGAGGGAAACTGCTTTTTGAACCCATCATTCCCATGGTGTATCCAAGTGGCTTCTCAGCTGCCATTACTGTGGATGCCTCTGGTTTTGGGTCAGGAGGCTGTATCACATTGAATGCTTTGGATCATTCAGAACCAGGATATTAGTGAATTTGGTTTCCAACAAAAGGTGTAATTTTAAAGCAGTCTGCTGCAGTATTGCAGACCTACTTGGGGGAAAAACATCTGTCAGGGAGTTGTACATTCCTTACAGTATCTGCAATCAATGTAATTGTTCAAGGCGAGAAAAATCTTGGAACAAGAAGAGACATATAGTTTGTAACCAACAAGTTAAATAATCCTGGAGCCATTTTGTAAAGGTGAATGTATCATACAATGATGCTATAGCCCATGAAGCCTTGGGATTCTTCTTGTTACAAAGGATTTTGTTGCAATTTTATCATTAACACACTCATCATGGCTTTTTTCCAAAAGGAAATAAAAAGTCAACACCCTGTGGGATGTGGGGAGGTATGTTTGTAGAAAAAAAAGTCACCCCAAGTTTTGAGATACTGGGGGACTAGTAGTAACCTATAAGACCTTAAACAGTTTGGGGCCAGCTTTCCTGAAGGCAGCACTGCTCTATTACTTACCTAATCATATGCAAAAGTATGGGACCCCCTGCCAAAGAAGGCATGGTGGGTGGCTACAAGACAGGATCTTTTCAATGGCGGCCATCCATCTATGGAGTAGCTTTCCCAGAGATGCTTACCCAGCACCTACATGTTACCTTTAGATAAAGATAAAGATCTTTTTATTCAAACAAGCATTTTAAGAATCCTTTAGTACTTTTACATCTTTGCATTTTTACCCTGACACAGTTTTTTAATTTGGTTTTGTATACTGAAATGTTTTATTTTGTGCTGCTGGTTTTATCTTGTTTTTGATTTCTGCTTCTTCAGCCATTGTTTTATTATATTATGGCTGCATTTTAAAGTATTTTCTTAACAGACTGCTCACTGCCCAGAGGATTTTAACTTAAATCCAGTTGTTAGTTCCAGCTACAATAAACACAATGAATCAGTTGAACTTACATGAGTCTTCACTTAGCAAGTTCCCAATGATTTGATGGGTTTATTCTAGTTGGGAGTAAAAAGAGGATTTAGGTCCTTGATTGCTGGATGGTTTAAAAGTGTCTGTCTGTCTGTCTAAATAAAGTGGATTAGGGAAAAAAAACTTTCTATGCTAGAAGTCTTTAATTTAGCTGCTTACATGTAAAGGATTTACTTAGTGTCAGTTCTCCTGTTAGTTGTGACAGTGTCACAGGTAGTGCATCTTCATCTCAATCAGCATGTAATGAAACAGGCTATGATTGTTAGTGCAAATTAACAAGACAAGTAAGAGACAATTGACTAGAATCTTTTGGTACCCATTCACTAACTTTGCTAATCACAAAGAAAATTATATATGTCTTCATGAATAGTAGTTTTAGTGGAATCTGCTGCAGGAACAGATAAAGTGCACATGACTTGCACTGATAATATTACATGGCATTTTGACCCATGAGCTCTGCATCTTGATGTATGTCCTATTATGCTGTGTTAATTGTTGCTTACTGATTTGTAATTTTGTCATTTTTTTAAATAAGATATTTAAGAATAGTTTTTTTTTTTTTAAAAAAAAAACATTTTTCTTGTAACTTTCCTTGTAACTACAGTCAGGTACTTGTCACAACCACAATATTAGATGGAGCCATCTATCTCCATCTGAATCTAAAGTAAGTGTGTTTGGGACCTTCAAAGCCATTTATTTATTTACATAGTTACTTAATTTATACCCCTTGCCTTTGTCCAGAGATGGGAATTAACCTAGTGTCATCCTAGTATCAACCATCCTAGTGTCAGTTCAGGGGTGCCCTGATGGTGACATGATGTTCCAACTGCCCCCCAATCTTCCTTCATATATACAACTTGCCTTGTAGATTGGTGACAATGATTTTGGCTCTGTGTATCACACAACTATATGATAACACTACCATCTATATAAACTGAAACTGAAGCAAAGCAGTATTTGCTTAAAAGAGAGCAAGATTTTCCCCCTCACTCACCCAACATTAATTATTCTCCCCAAATGATTGCCTAGTAATTTGCAAAAATCAGTAGGCTAGAATAGTTGTCGTCTTCAGTATGCGAAGGCTGGATTTATCAGCCTCTCAACATTAAATAGGACATCTGCATTCCACATTTAGAGGCAGAAATTGGAAAGTATCCATGTAATCTTATGTTTTACCCACTTAGAGATTTTGGACATCCTAAGAGAACACTACACTAGCAGACTAGCTTCCTGTATAATAAATGCTTTATACTTTGGCTTATAGCCAATCCATTATTGGCAAAGTCAGCAAAAGCATTTTAAAGTCCTCTGTTTCCTCAACCCTAAATTGTGCTGTGTGATCTCTGGCTGAGAGCTGAGCAATGAGAATGTAGTAATTGAATAATATTATTCATCCTGGGGTAATTCTTTTCATCTGAGAGGACTGCAAACATACAAGCTGATACCAGCTTGTATTGACAAGGGATGCTGAAATTTTAAAGGGATTAACAAATGTACAATAAATTTATTTTATAATTGCTTCCAAGGAAACTAGTGCTTTACCAGTAAAGAAGTTAAACTCATACATCTTTCTGCGTATGCCACTCATTTTTCATTTAAAAGCAATGCATTGATAGTAACTAAATATTTGGGTGTTTGAGAAATGATTAAAAAAACAACAATTTGATCAAACAGCATAGTGAGGCTAAAACGTGCGCCGTTATTAGGTAACTATGATCTAATTAACAAAAACACTTTAGGTGAGAAATCTTGCTTTCTGTTGTATGTTTTCAGATATCAATTGAGGAAAGAAATCTATGAAAGATTATCCTTTAATTCCCACATATAGAAAAACTAGTTATCAAGGAAAATGGTTCTTATCCAACTTTCCTTTTAACATGCTAGCTTTTTGCATGCAGCTGGGTGTTTTTTGTATGAAGGATCATTTCATCATGTGAATTAAACCTACATTCTAATGTGGTATGCCATAAAAACACACAATTATTCCATGATTTGCTAATTCTGTTAATATCATTGCAAAATCATGAAGGGAGATGTTGGAGATCTATATGCTGCTCATGACAAAATTTTAAAAAATATTTAGTGATTTTTAAAGATGATTTCCTTATTCTCAGTGTGATTTATTATAAAGTAACAGATTTGTAGGTTGTGTTTTCAGAAAAAAAAAAAGTGGGATAAGCATCCTTCCCTGTCTGAACCAGTTTAGCTTTCTGGATGAGTCACACTATGATATAAATTATTTTTAACTTGCACAGCTGCTGATTTTATGGAAGGATTAAGTGGATTAAGGAGAAAAATACAGCTTGCAGATCCCAATATGCATTATGATGCAAGGCTATGTGATGCTTTATGACATAAACCTAAGGCATGATAAACTAGAAAATAAATAAATAAGTAAGGAGCATGGGATCATGAACTAGTGTTTTCTCTATGCTGACAGTGTGCTGCTGATGTATAAATTTGTCACAAATAGTGTGCCACAGGTACAGTTGCTGTTACTCATCTTCATTAGTACAGATAGGTCCAAAGACAGTTCTCCTTTGGACTAGATAGCTTTTGGATTCTAGAGAAGTGCCTTTTACCAATCTGTTCTGTGCAAGATGCATCTCCGTACACTGCTAGCAACAGAGGTTGCTGTCCTGCAGTGGGGATGTGTTGCTGGCGGTCTGTGAGTTGTGCTTTTGCATGACGTTGTTGCAGTCCCGCTGCCAACGTATCTCCACCAGTTGAAATCACAGGATATTCCATTAATGGAAAAAATCCATTAATAGCCCACAATCATGTGATGCTCCCGTTGCCAGCGGCCATGCAGAACATGTGAAAGCATAGGAAAGAGGCTGGCTGCAGTGTGGAAGGAAGGCACGTGTCGTTTGCTCTTCCATCCTCAAGCAGCTGACCGGGTGCAGAGGAGAATGTTGGAGACAAAGGTGCTGCCTGGATGATGCCAGGACCACAACAGAAAACGGTAAGGTGCAGAAATGGCCATAGACACTGTCTTTTCATGATTAATCACAAGCTACTGTAGTATGTTGATAAATTCTAGAATTGCATGGATATGTGCCTTTTGCACCTGATTATCTCCCTCCATTTCCACAAGGTAGTGACCAGGTTCAGAAGGACCCACAAGATTGATTGCCTCTGTGCAGTTCCAGCACTTAGCACATTTGCTGGACTCGCTATTTTTTACTGTGTTGCTAGAAAGCACAGCTTTGGGATATATCCAGTTGTGTGCTTCTACTCACTGTGAACAAAATGAAAAGAGAAACATTTCTTACAGAAGCAGGTTCTAGGTTCACTTGGGTCCTTATCTGTGGGTCTGTGGTGGGGGAAATAAGATTAAGGATGGTTGTCAAGAACTTATTATCTCCTCTGGCTGTTCAGTTATTACTACACAGATTCTGCACAGGAACAGTTCCTCTGACTTGCTGCCTGGTTGCCTAACCAAACAGGAGCCAAGGCACCAAGCTTGGGAACTTCTCAAGCAAATTGGACTGCTGCACTCTTCACTTGATCTGCCCTGGAGCTTATAGTGCTTTCTAGATGAGCAGCCATACTCAGTTGGCTCTGGCTTTCCTTTTTCCTTCTTTGAGTCAGTTTTTTTTTCTGGTCACAAAGATGTTTATCATATCTACTGGCATTTGCATGAGCTCTGGTCTGTTTTATTTACTATTTCAATTCAAAATGCCACATTTTTGAAGGTTGTTTTGGCACTGGCTTGGATCATTTTGGAGGGATCGTTTTTTGTGACCATTTGTCCACTTGGGGAGTCCCTTAAGGAACCCTGATGGTGAAACAAGTTAAGGGTAAATCCAGGATGGGGGCTGTTAAACCTGCTTCACTCCCAGGTGTCATGGGGACCACATAGTAGCTGACAACCATTTTGACATTACTACCCTCCTTTCCCGCCATCCCACTGTTTCACCACTAGGTGGGTTCAGAGAGGAGCTCCACCAGGTGGCAGGTGGGTCATGTGGTGTCTTGATCTGTGCCCTATGTCATCCCAAGGCTCCAGCAGCTGTAATTACTTAAGCTGTGGCCATGTTTTACACCGAGGATGTGCTTGTTGATGTGTAGGGTACCTCTCCTTCTGCTTTCCCTTTAACCACTGGGTCTCCAATTCCTTCTTTATGCTGCAGTCCCCACTCTCTATAATTTCCCATCCAATGTTAGGGGATTTCCCAACACTTTAAAGATTTTTGGGGTACAGATAGCTGCAGAAAGAAAAGGGAATTAGTGACAAGTGGCTCATCCTCCCCTGCATTTACTCGCTAAATCAAAAGAGCCTTCCAATAATTGGATTCCAAACCATTGTTTTTAAGGTGGCATTTAGGGAGTGGGTTCCTGTTTTACTGATATCTATATCTGAAAAAGACAAGAGAAAATAGTGCAAACAAAAACAATAATACATAATTTTCAGTAAATACTGAAATAACTAATAGTCCTGTTTAAATAGAATGTAGACCCACTTTTACGAACTAAATAGTCTCTTGAATCTATAAAAGTTCTAAATCTAACTTAAATCTTAAGTTTAAAACTACTGTTTCTCCAATCTTGAGTGCTGAATCATCCCAATCTTTTAAAATCTCTTAGAGAAATGTTAGCAGGAGTGCTATACTCCAGCCGATAAATCTTATTTATTCTTTTTGTTCTTTTTACTTAATTAGAATGGGTAATATATTGACTATCTAGTGCTGTATAACCAGAATAGATTAAAGATTAGATCCTATGTTTAACTTCCCACTTTTTTGTTCTTAATAAAGTCTTTATTAAAATATGACTTTTAATTTTGTTTCTAGAGGCCCAGCACGAGCAAGAACTATGGCATACTTTGGAGAAGGAAAAGGCCCCATCCATGTTGACAATGTGAAATGTACCGGGAATGAACGATCCTTAGGTGACTGCATTAAACAGGATATTGGCAGACACAATTGTCGACACAGTGAAGATGCCGGGGTGATCTGTGACCATCTTAGCAAGAAGGCCTCTAGCAACAGTAATAAAGGTGAAATGAGCATAAATCTGAATACATGAAAGTCAGTTTTATTTTTATTTGTTTTTAAAACAGAAAAGTGTTAGGCCAACACAGGTGATTATACAAAGACAACAGAAGCAAGCTCTTCTTCTTGTGGGAGACTTTAACCTCTATGATTCTGTTCCTCCTTAGATTCTCTTGCTTCTGTGTGTGGTTTGAGATTATTACATCGTCGCCAGAAACGGATCATTGGAGGGAAAAACTCTTTACGGTAAGAGTACATAGAGAAAACCTCTTGGTTTGGATTTAGAACCATAGCTTCCTCTTTTCTCCACGTGATTGGAGAATGCTTGAAAATGTTTGTACTCAAATGAGCATGTTAGATGTTTGGCCTAGTGTGGTTACACATTTGCACATAAACTCAAGTGTGTTTACTTATTTTAAGCTACTAAATTATTTCAGTTGGGCTATTAATATTTCTGAACCTGCTCTTCAACCAATAATGAATGTGACAAGACATTCTATATATGTTACAAAGTGCAAGGTTATCTGTTTTACATGACCCTTGCCAAAGGATTTGTCATGCATTGTCCTTTAGTTTCCCATTTTTAGCACTTAATTAACAATTTAATATCTCATTCTGTGTTCTGATAGTGGTGCAGTCTGGACAATCTTCGTATGCTTCTGTCTGGTCTGCACTATGTAGAAGAGGGTGAAGTGAGGTTAATAATCTTTATCAAGTTAACAGTGCCATTTCCTACTCAGTTGTTACTATGCACATCCATGACTCCCTTTTGGCTTATCTAAGATTTGAGTGAAAATACTGGATGGAGATTTTTTTAAAATGAATCTCCAGCATCTCTACAGCTTCAGATAGCACAAGTTCTTTCAAGATAATTTGACCTTAAGATTGTTATCCCCAGGGCTCAGCACTGTGGTTTTCAACATTTGCATGACAAAGGGGTTATTTGGATTCAGGTCTTATTAATATGTTGATTATAGCAACTTCAGCCTGTCTTTCTCATCTGTCATCATGGAGGCTTAGGAAATCCTTTGTTGCTCTCTGGATGCAGTGAGAGGTGGAATATAAGTGAAAATTCAGTCTCAGCATACACAAGACAGGATAGTAAACCTGGGATAGTGATTATAACCAGTTCTGTATGGGATTGCACTCTTCCTAAAAGACCAGGTGCCCAGGTTAGCAATGCACCTGGACAACAAGATGGCTGTTGGGACCAGGAGTACATTTGCCCATCTTCTTCTAACTGCACATATCCCTAGGAAAGGAAGATCTGGCCACAGTGAAAATTACCTGTCTGACTACTCTAATTAATTATATGCAGAGCTGCCTTTGAAAACTATTTGGGAGCCAAAGTTTCTGCAAAATTCAGTTGTCTTCAACCAACTGTGGTGGTTTCCAGTTTGCTTCCAATAATTCAAGCAACTAGTTTTGACCGACAAAGCCTGAAACTGCTTGGGGTCAAGATATTTGAAAGACCACCTCCTCTTATTATATGAGCCTGTCTGGAAGTTGAGAGCTTCAGCAGAGGACCTGTTGTATCTCACCACCTTGAGAAACTTTTTTGATGAGGACATGAGGCAGCGCTTCCTCTGTGATTTCCTGGCAGTCTGCTGTTCTGTACACCCTTTGTTTTTCAAAACTGTGGCTGAATGTTTCTATTCTCTTCTTAGAGGTGGATGGCCATGGCAAGTTGCTCTGCGTCTGAAATCCTCTCATGGTGATGGAAGATTGTTGTGTGGTGCCACTCTTATCAGCAGCTGCTGGGTGCTCACTGCAGCACACTGTTTTAAGAGGTACTGTTGCATGATATATTGAGAAGTGGTCAATGGATTGGCTGCTGTGGAGCAGTGAATCAGCTCTGGGTATTGTGTCCACTCCTCCTACAACTGCTTTGAGTTGAACAGGAGTTCTGCTGGTGCTGAACTTAGGCTCTGGCAGAAGTAAAGCTCCCATTCAGTTCACAGAAGCTGCAGGAAGAATGGTGGTACAACCCACAATTGATTCTCTCCTCACTCACTGCCCCTGGATTCACAGGTGGCTGCACAGATTGGGCTACTATATTAGTATAAGAAAAACAACAAAGAAAACATTTTTACAGACTGCACCAGCTTCATCAGTTGCATGGAGTGGTGCCTCAGATTAGTATATTATTATAGAGTATGAAATTATTTACTAATCTACTGCTTATAGATTGGTATAGTATGGAATATATTATTATATATTAGTTTAATAAGGAGATCAGCACAAGGGAGACAAAGGTAATGCATTCTTATGAGACCTCAGGCATTACACTGAAATTGTTTTCAGTGAAATTCTGTTTTTAACACCTGCACTCATAGAGTGCATTTGTACATGTTTGTATGTATTGAACATTAAAGATTTTTATGTCTGCATCAAACTGTTAAAATCTTTTATCTACAGTAGGGTAGGCAAAGTCTGGCATGCGGGCCACACGTGATTCTTTGGGAACCTATTTTGTGGGCCGTCAACCCAAGACCACCCCAATTTTTTGGCCAGTAATAGCCAAAAGCAGCTGAAACCCAGCACCAAACACATTCCCCATCCCCAACCCTCTCCCCCAACAACGATGGAACTCATCACTCCCCTTGAACAAACAACTGAAAACCAGCTGAAAATAAATCAGAAGTGATGTGATCCTAGCTGGGCAAACATATTTTATTATGCATCTGCTTGTATGTGTGATTTGCAGAGTGATGCTTATGTTTAAGTTGTACAGAAGACAGTATGGTATCTTTCACTTTGGAAATCCCAGCAAAGAGAGAGGTTCATATTTTTGTTTTCTTTGTATATTCCCATCTTCATTTATGAAAACAGTAAAAATTGGCTCTGGGACTTGTCACATCAGCCAAATTACTCTACTCATATCATACCAACTCCTGAAAGGGTGACACTGTGGAAGAAACATTTGGCTGGGAACCTAATCCATTCGTGTGTCAGAATCCTTGTTACATTCCAAGCATTACATCTGCTCTGTAAATAGTCTGCCTCAGAGTAAAGGGAGAACATGAAATGCCCTACAGCCTTTACCTTTCAGCTTTCTTGACCAAGGAAGTTCAAGTTCACTACAAAGTAAGAACTGTGCTCTTTCTTTTTTTCCCTTACACTTAAATAAATGAAGCTTTTTCAGAGTTTTACATGAAGAAACAGCACCTTAGTTTGGCCGCATCATGGAAAAAGAAGTACTGTTGAATTCTAATTGTATTATGGTTTTAAGGAGCCTGTGTGGGACCCATATTCTGGGATCCTACAGCTGTGCAACATTTAAATCATGTAGTATCGTTGTATTCTTCCACACAAGGATACAGAAATACAGAGAAACAAATCCTAGTAATATCTCAGCTGACATATGCCAAATAATACAGATAACATATACTGTGTTCTATTTGTCACCAAACTTACCTGTAGCGTACATTTTCTTCCAGCTAAAAATATAGTAACTATACCTTTGCTTTGACAGGAAAATACATGCCATAGTCATTTGAGATGAGGATTTTTATATCAGCCAATAGAGGGAGCAAAATTGGTTTACTTGTCAACATGGGAGCATTTTTAACAGGAGCTCTTTGTTGCATCATGTATTAGTGATACTTACATGCCTAATGCTTAATCTAGGTTCACATGCTATTTAGAACTCGGTAAAGAATAAAACTGTGAGCCAGTATGATTTTGTGGCTTGAGTTTTGGACTAGAACTCTAGGAGAGCAGGGTTTGAGTCTCCATTCAGCCATGGAAACCCACTGGGTAACCTTGGGCAAGTCATACATTCTCAGCCTATGAACTTCAAAAGCTACTATGCTATATTTCGTGACTTCTGGTTCATCTAATAAAGTTATCAGCACAATATGGACTTTGGATTTTTTGCTTTATGTTCAACATGACTTATTCATGCAATTTTCTGTTAGTAACTATATGTAATGGATACCTCCTCTTCTCCAAGTTAGCAGTTAGTTAGTAGTTACATTTCTATATCGCTTATCAGAGCAAAGCACTCCCTAAGCAATTTACAATGTGTTTAGCTAATTGCCCCCAACAAACTGGGTACTCATTTTACTGACCTACGGAAGGATGGAAGGCTGAGTCAACCTGGAGCCCTGCAGGATTTAACTCACAACGTTGTGGCTGCAATACCCGCATTTAACCACTGTGCCACCAGGGCTAAGTCCATACATTCTTCCGTCTTTATCCTTCCCTCTCTTTCCCCAAACTGTTCCATGCTTTCATCAAATCCCTCTGTCTGTATTAGGACTATTCACAGTTTCAAAATGATGTTTTCGGACTATGAAACTTTTCGATGTGTGGAAAAATTATACTTCCCATTACCCTCTCAGAATACTAGGACAAAGGGGAAACTACTGAGGTTGACTGATGAAACATTCAATCAGATAAAACACAGTATCAGCACATCATTAAAAGTATGACACATGTAACCATAATGATAGTCACTAACCTGGATAGCTTATAAAGGGGTTTAGATAAATTCATGGAAGATAAGTATGTCAGTGACTGCTGTTCATGATGCCTCTGAATTAACTATAGTATCAGAGGCTGTACAGGCCATTTCCACACTAGACTGTTACAGTGCTATTATTCCACTTTTAACATCCTATGGAATCCTGGGGTTTGCAGTTTAGGGAATAATAGCACTATTACAATCTAGTGTGGAAATGGCCTGTATTTCCTTTTATATTAGTTGCTGAGAAATGTGAGTGCTCTTCTTCTTTTACTCATATTCTTCTTGCAGGCTTCTGTCAGTTGTCTGCTTTGCCACTGTATGACTAGAATGCTGGACTAAACAGGCCTTACATAACTCTTTCCACATATACTTTGATCAGATGGCAAATGTACTTTTAGGTAATAACAATGTGTTAAGTAAACTTTTGAGGTCACAATTAGATTTCTTACCACCATCACTAACACTTTTGTTTGTACTATGCCTTTCCCTCAAGATGGGGGCTCAATGGAGCTTACAAATTAAAATGGTTACAATATAGTTAAAAACATACAAAAGTCAACACTACAATAGACTTAAACAATTAGCAATATGAAAACAGTTTTAAAACACTTAAAATGATAATAAGCTGTTAAAATGAATACAATTCGAGCAATAAACATGCTGTTAAAAGTGCTTTCCTTAAATTCTTCAGTTCTATAAGCCTATATCACCGGTTGAGAGGACAGCAAAGAGGGAGCTACTATACTCTTCTGGAGTTTCAGAGACTAGGGGCTGCCATTGAAAAGGCCCTATTGTGTGTACGCCCCAAGCATACCTGTGAAGGTGATAGGAGTGAAAGAAAGGGCCCTCCTGAGGACCTCAGGGTCTGGTTAGGCTCGTATGGGGAGATATTGTCTGTCAGATAGCCTGAGCCTAAGTCATATAGAGCTATATAGTTCATAACCTGGACTTTGAATTGTGCCTGGAAACAATGGCAACCAGTGGAACTATTGGAGCAGGGGAGTTGTATGGTCCCTGTAACCAGCCCCAATTAACATAAATATACTGATGCATTATCAGGCTGTGCACCCTCCACTCCATGATATGGTTTATTTTCAAATATTAAGTGGCATGAAATATAAATTATATCCTGCTATGGCTGGGAAACCTGCTGGCAAAAAGGAACTGACTGCATGCATGTGTTGCAAAACTAGGTGAGATTGGGACCTTAGGGCATGGCTAGGTCATAGTCAGGGAAGCTCTGGTGACAATGGACTTGCAAATGTTCCGCAACAACTTGACCTTTAGAGACAATAGTGCCCAAAACTGCTTCCATGGCATGACTGATTGTCTTTGACCCTCTTCCTCCATCCATCAAAACTCTCCTTTTGTCCCCTCACCTGTCCTGCCATTAAGGAGCTATCACAATTCCCATCAGTCCTTTGTCACCTAATGCTAAGGTCATTAGCTCATTCAAACCCCATTGTCTGATCTGCCAGAAACCCATTAACACCTTCCCACTCTGGGCAGAAAAAGACCCTGGGTCTGAGCTTTAGTACTCTGGACAGAGGCTGTCACTCTGCTGCTCTGATTCCAGTTCTGGTATTACCTTCAGACTCTTAGCCTGTGCCACATCACTTGCTTGTTCTCTCAAGATAGGTAAATAACCACCTCGACCTAAATACTCCCTATCCAATTTTTCCTCCCTTTCCTTCAGTTAGTCTTCTGTGATGGCAACACTGCTTGGATCTTGTGTGCATGTGATTATTAATTCCCCCCAACAAAACAAATATTCTTTGAAATTCCAGCTGGCGTACTTGCATTAGTACCAGTATACACAGGTGTAAAAGATCCTATAAGGTTACCCTCCTCTTTTGAACTAATATTCCACCACTGTTTCATGGAGGCAGTGCCATTGTGGGTAGACCCTGTCACCCACGTTTTGGGGCAACAAGATGGAACATACTTTTAAAAATTCACATTCGTGGAATGGGAGTCCAGTCCTTCCCCCCCCCATCCAGACTCAGAGGAGAAATATTGGTTAATGAGTTCTACTGCTCCCAGATGTTGCTGCTGCAACAAGGTGCACAGTGAAATTAAATTTTCAGTGTCTTTTCTATCCTCATGTCAGTGCAATAAAGTTCTGAAGGGAGAGGGTTTTTGGGTGGGAAACAGAGTGCATCAAAATGCTAACTAGGGCCAGCCTGTCTGTTGGACAAGTAAGACAGTTTATCTCAGGGGAAGCCTCTGTTTGTAGGATACTGGTAAACAATTCAGAATTTCCCAGGCTTTCTGTGATGCTTTCTTCTACTAGAGGCTAAGTTAAGTGGCAATTTAAAGATACTGCCTATGGACAAATTATATTTTCCAGGGAGTGTACATATTTTGTGAGTCTCCTCTTTACTTAAAATAGCATGGATACCTTTTGTTTTCATGATCAATCTTCTGGACCGAAAATTAATGGTTAACATAATTCTCAGAAAGCAGCTAGAGAAATTCTATATGTTGTTTAAAGAAAATAGGTACCTTTGACAATCAGTCCCTGAAAAGATGAACGAAATTAAACTTGTTCTAAAACAGACGTTTATTGAAAACTTTATGTGGAAACAACATGTGCTTGTTTGCTTTTTTCAGAAACAGTCTAATTAAAATGTATCCTTTGAGAGAAAAATCCTCAGTACAATGGGCAGATTGTTTTACATAAAGTCAGCTACACCTTTTTCCATTTAAGGTTCCAGACACCAAGGAGCAGCAGTAGGATTTGAGAGAGTTATGCAAAATATTAGTGTTGGAAAAGGGGTTATCCTTCTTTATTCTCACCCTTCCCACTGCTTTATCCCTCTGTGCTAGAATACATCCATAACATGCAGACTTTGTAGAGTACTTAAAACAATGCACTGATTCATGGGTAATTTTTGTTTTTGCTCCTGTAAAATAATTTTCCCTGTAGTAAAAACAAACTGTGTGGTTAAATTAATTGACTTGTATTTGACTGGTTGTCTGTGTTTACTATAGTTTAAGCCACCACCAATTTGTAGAGGCTTTTGCTTTAGAAACAAAGTCTGAGCCTTCAATGAAATTTTCCCAGAGTATGCTGCTGACGATGGCCAACTCCACACATGGAAAACTGATGACAGTCCGTTGCCCAACAGTGATCTAATAGAGTCCCCAAACTTTGTGTTTGTTGCTGAAAATAAAATCTTATGTGCTTCAGTGAAGACTTAGGACATTTCTGCACTATACTGTTATAGTGCTATTATTCCACTTTCAACATCCTGTGAAATTCTGAGGTTTGCAATTCGGGGAGGGGCATTTAGAATTCTCAGCTAGAGAGCTCTTTGGCCCTAGTAAACTACAAACCCCAGAATTCCACAGGATATTGAGAGTGGAATAATAGCACTATAGGAGTGTAGTGAGGAAATGGCCATCATTAAAAGATTTTTGATGTGAATGGTGTGTATTGGCATAAGAATAAAGCTTCCCCTTGCAGTATTTTCATGTATGCTATTACAAAATAAAATCTTATTTTGATCATTATTTTTTCTTCCTTTTAGGTATGGCAATAACACTCGGAACTATGTGATACGTGTTGGGGACTATCACACTTTGGTACCTGAGGAGTATGAGGAAGAAATTGGAGTACAAGAGATTGTGCAGCATAAAGAATATAGGCCTGACAGCAGTGACTATGACATTGCACTGGTACGTCTGGAAGGCCCTGAAGAACAGTGTGCTCGGTTTAGCACTCATGTTTTACCAGCCTGCTTACCTCTCAGGCGTGAGAGGCCACAGAAGACTGCACCTAACTGTTACATCACTGGTTGGGGAGACACAGGTAAGAATATACATGTGTTTATGGAGTGTGGCTGGCATCTTGTATTGCAGTTACAGATTCATAACCTAGAGTTACAGAACCACAACTGCTCCATATTCATGATTGTTACAATTGTAAATGTTCTCCCAACATACCTTAGAAGCCAGAGCTACACTGAGTGATGGAGGTCTATTCTGCTGGTGATGGTGATCAGGGTGCAGCTGGATGTTTCCTGTTCCTTTGACCAGTGAGTGGGGCTTTAATGAAAAATTGCTACAAGGTCCTGCTTCTGATTGTCACAGTCCTGCTTCTGATGGGAGGAGGTTGGAAACATCACCTACCTGTGTTCTGATCTTCAGCAGAACAGACTTGCTTTTCTGGTTGTTAAGGCAGGTTTTGGCAGTTGGGCTAAGAGTTTTTAACTGAGTACTATATTTTTATGTTGCAGTGTATTGGCAGGGTTCTGGATACGACTCTCATGTCTTACCAAAGAGTTGGTCTAGTTCTTCTTCACTTCTGTATCCTGGAAGTGCTTCCTCTTAACATGTAAAACTAGTGTTCATTGGCTAGAATAAGCTGCATCAAAATATGAAGAGTGGAACAGATTATACTTTTGGAAAGCTTAGGCTGTTTCTCAACAATAAAAGCTCATGAATGTGTTTTATGTGGCTGTGATGGGGTATTTCTTGATTTTTGCCAAACTGCCGTTCCTTCACGTTCAAAATGATCCCGATGTTCAGGATAGGGTTTCGCTGGCCACAGGTCTACAGTGCTAAGAAGTATGTACAGCCCTGTTCTGTGAACAGAATTCCACCCACAAAAGTTAAGATTCCAGCTGTTTTGGTCTTGGAGGTTTTATAATTTCACCATTTCTTTCTTTTGTATCACTCTTTCTGTTATAACATGTGCAGTGTTCCACTTTTCATGAATTCCTACAGAACAGTGTGACCAGTGTTTTCTGAAGCTCTGAATTTAAGAGACTTTCTGCTTTAAGAGACTCTTTGGCCATTTCAGCATGACAAGGCTGTGCTGCTGTTGGGCCAAGGATGGTAGCAGCACCCAGTCGTGCTTCTGCATGACATCATTGCTGGCCCACTGCCATCTTGTCCCCAAGTGACATGTGTGTGGTATTCACAAAATGGAAAAAAATCTGTTTTGCTCCTGCTATAGTGTGACCCATGTGGAAAGGCCGGAAGTGTGCTCAGATGCTTCCTTCCTCAGCACAACAATGGAAACTGCCCAGCTGTGTTGCAGAAGGAAGAGGCGGGGCCACCATGGTCCCTTCCGCAGAGAGCCAGTGAGAGCCAGAGGGGAGCCTTCCTGGCATGTTCCTTTCCCGGCAGGGACACTGCTGGGACTGCGACAGGATGACAGGCAGGAGTGTCATTGTGCGGAAATGGCCCAAGTTTCATTTTTCCTAGTATGTTTTTCTCCCTCACTGACTGTTGCACTTTTCTCTTGTTCTCTATGGTGTCCTCTGTTTTCCCCACCCCCAGATTCTTTTCAAAAGCTGGAATGAAACATACTACTGTGCTACACTCTAGTGGCAGCGAAATAAACTGTATTTTGATTTTAGCTCACACTGCCATTGCCTGTCTATTACTTCAGTTCAACAGCTAAGTAGGGAGATATGTTTTGTAGCATTCAAGCAAAGTTTCTTGCAGGGGGGGGGGTGCTAGTAGGGTCATGATCTCACAGGCTTGATGCTTTCTTTGTTCTTTAATTAAATTTGGCAAAAAGGTTGCCCATGTTTGATCTCTTCTTACATTCATTAATGTGTCACTGTATGAACAGATGTCTCTTCAGCATGGAAGGAACAAAATGTAATACTACATACACAGCAATACGTTACTGTAGTATTTCTGCTTAGCTTTGCATTTCTAGATCAAAAGGGATACTGGGGAATTTCTCAATTTTTATTAAATGCAGTGAGATACATGGGTTACACAAGTATATTCAGTTTTTCCAAATCAACAGTGCAGTCATTTACATTATAATAAAATGTGTCAATTGTGGTTCAAATGAGTGCTTACCATGTTGTAAATTCAGTAACAGGATTATTGAAAAATTCACCTTTTAAATATTCATATGCAATCTAATGGTTAACTCTGAACTTTTGTCTGTTAGGGGCTTTGTGTGTTGCTGTTCATATTTTTTTTTACTCATAAAAGAAAACCGTACTTATTTACTTCAGTGGAAATGGAATTTCCTTGTCAATGATCTGTCACTGTTTCACAGATTGTGAATCTGTCCCATTTCACACTACTGTGAGAGTGGTCGACCTGGTTTGTAACTAGTTCAGTAATTTTGGAACCCACATTTGCACCAGATTTTAACAGTGCCTCACTACGGCATTGTAAGCAATGAAACTTTTAGTACTAGACCACAAAACTCTAGGAATATGCTGAGGTTTCTGGAAGTAGCCATTGCATACCCCTATGTTATATTGGTATAGATATTTTGAATGCTATCTCTATCTTTTTACTGATTTTTCTGCACTGGGTTGAGGCATAAATTGGTTGGTTTTTTCAGATATCTTCATTCTGTACTTTAATGTGTGCTGTACATGCCACTACCACTGTAAGATTCCCAATATATAAAATGATACTTCACTGTATCCTGCAACTACTGTACCAATTCTAGCCTAACAACACCATTCACAATCTGCTAAGTGTTGCTGGTTTTTATTTCAGGAGCATATCTGTATTTGACACTTGTATGTGTGAGAAAATATGTAACATTGTTCATTGTCTCAACTTATGCCACCAGTTCTGCTCAGAGGAGCCCTTTAAATACTGTGTCTTGTATAGTGAATGGTGGGTCCAATGCCAAGTGATAGATGTAGATGTTAACATGTTTAATTTTGCATGATGGCCATTTTACCCTTAGATATCAAACCTTCCAACCAATACTGGCTGTTAAAGCTTGTTGGATATGAGATGGGTAAAGACTTGAAAGCACACACATCTGGTGATGTCAGCTTGTGTTAAGTATATGAAGAACCCAGAAAAGACAAAGGACTTCAACTTTGTGCAGGAATAAAGGAGATATCAGGGGTGGGAATCATATGGCCCTGCAGACGATGTTGGAGTGCATTTTGCACCATTGGCTATGCTAGCTATGGCTGCTGGAACATGCAGACAAAACTTCTAGAGGGATGCATGCTTCCCAGTACTGAGATACAGTTAGAACTTCTAAAAAAAAGTCATAGATGTTGCTCCTTTTCAAAGTTTGGAAAGCACTGATTTATTCAAGACTAATTTTTTTCTTACTCTCTGTAATAGTATATATTGGTGAACCATCAAGCATTTGCTTTAATATTATCTGTTATGTTAACTTCAGTATTTCCCTCTCTTCAGGAAGAGCCTACTCAAGAACATTACAGCAAGCTGCTGTCCCCCTGCTTCCTAAGAGAATTTGTGAAGAACGCTACCAGACAAGGTTCACAGGAAGGATGCTCTGTGCTGGTAGCCTCCAGGAGCAAAAACGTGTGGACAGCTGCCAGGGAGACAGTGGTGGACCACTGATGTGTGAACGCTCAGGAGAAAGTTGGGCTGTGTATGGGGTGACTTCTTGGGGTTATGGCTGTGGAGTCAAAGACTCTCCCGGTGTCTATACCAAAGTTTCTTCTTTTGTACCTTGGATAAAAAGCATAACCAAACTATGACCATGTAGCACCCCACTGTCCTTTAAAAGAATCCAGTTTAAAGCAGGGGGACTTGGAGTATGAGTATTTTTTTCCCTCTGTGTGTTATTTTCTAGATATTAGGGTCACTCACACTAAAGCAATTTTGAACCCTTAAGCAAGTAACAGGGAAAGTTACCATATTATCTCCAATGTCCCCTTGTACAAACAGCAGATTAAATAGCTGCACAAATCTGTTCTATAGATCTGGGTAGTGATGACCACATGTAAGTTTTCAGTAACTTTTTTTTTGTAACTTAGTACTTAATGTTTTACCCTTTTCAGACAACTAGAATTCTCTTAGTCCTATGGCATACTGTTAAGAGAACCTTTCAAAATCATTTATTCTGAAGGAATCATTTATCCTTTGTACATGGTGATAACATTATCCATTCCTTTTTAATACCTAGTGTCCATCAAGATGGTAATACTAACAGATGTAACATGAATATAAAGCAACCGTATATTTTAGTTTTGGAAATTCATGAAAGTGAGTAACTTTCAGGAGTGCTTTAGTTGGATATTCCTGCAAGGCAGACGGTTTGACTGGATGGCCCTTGTGGTCCCTTCCAGCTGTGATTCTATGAAAAGCTATCAAGTTACCTGCGTCATATAGTCTGCAAAACTTAACTTTTAATCAACTAACCTAATTGTTGTCAGATATCCAGGTAGTTTCCTCAAAACTGAACAGGAAACCACTTTATTTATGAATTGTGTATAGGCAGTATTGTGACGGTGTCAGAAGAGGTGAGTTACTATAGTTCTGTATCATTTTTTAAAATGTAAATTCAAAGTTAAAATGCAATGACTTGTAATGGGGTTACCTTCCACTGAAGAAATTCTAGTTTCAGTGAATTAGCTTTTGGCAGGTTGTTATATATATGATACCTGTGTATGCTATTTTTAGCATTTCAGTATGGTTTTCGGTTGTGTTGCAATGGTTATCCAATACCTCAGAATCACTTGAACTGTATAAAATCTCTTTGGGTAATAACTGGTTCCTTTTTGCCATGGTGGAAATAGTATCAGTGTACTTAGGTGCTAGGCCCAATTTTAGAAATATAAAAGCAGTGCTCAATACTCTGCACTTTGAAGCTTGATTAGCTCAGGTTTCAGAAGTTTTAACTCTGAAATTAAGCACTTAACAAAATCTATATGGCTATCCACACACACTTCTAGTTTTAAGGTTGAGTTCTTCTTGAAGGTGGCACTACACAAATTATCTATCCAATTGTTTTGCAAAGCCATACTATATTGGAAAAGGTAATTTCATTACTATTTATTTAAAATGGTTTATAAACTCAAAATTAATTTTGTTATAGATTCAGCTGACCTCACTTGATAGCAAGCCATATTTTACTATGAACAAGGACTTATCAGTGTTCTTAAAAACACATCCAAGAATCTTACCTCTGTATTTGTTAAATGTCTTGTTATTTTCTATTTGTCAGTAGAGCTGTACAATAAGCTTGTCCAATAAAATGTGTCACTTACTGACTTCCTTTCTGTTCTTACAATGTTTAATCAAATGAAGATCAGACTAACGATTAGAATTTGCCAGGTAACATACTTGTTCTTACTGATGCGCTTCATTAAACAATTGATAGGTATTGTAGCAGATCCTTTCTCAATGAAGAGATTCACCAAGCCTTGCTCTTCTCTTAAAAATACAATTGTGGCTATCACTTTTCTGTATCAAGAGGTAGTACTATTTTAACTTTAGTAAAGTTTGGACATCTGCATTTTAGCCTGACTTATATCCTAACTAGTTTTTCTACTGCTGTTCTGTAAGATACAACTGCACTGTTTCAAATGAACTTAACACTCAAGCCATTAATTTCATTTGAAAAATTCTCACAGAATTCTGACCAACAGTATTCAAATTCCTATGTCACCTACACCCAGATCTTTTACATATTTATTCAAATAAGTCATTGAATGGTGCCCCAAAGGCACAAAACTGCTGTTTCCAGATCACAGCCTGCATCTGACTTGTGCTAACTCATTTCCCGTTGCAGCAAGATCAGTTCACTAGACCCTGGACTCACTATACCCAGTTATACATTATTGGAAGAAAGGTGGGATATAAATGAGTGTAACACTGGAAGCCCCCTCTATTTAATGTCCCATTATCTGACAACTTGCTCTTTTGATGTTTCCAAATTAAGGACAAATTCTACTGATCTGACAGGGGTTATGTTCTTTCATTAGTTCTTCTTGCCTATGGAGGCTTGCTTGGAACCACTCACATGCTACCTGCAAAGCTGAAAGGGGGAAAAAGTGCTAAACTGGTTTGCAAGCAGCATACGTATGGTCCATCCCAAGTGGGCCTCCCTACATTACAGTACATGGGTCTTGCTTTTCAACTACTTATTTTCTGACAGTGGTCCGGTCTCTAACTTGTCAGATAAGTGGGGAAAACCTGTAATAATAAGATAACAAAGACTATTTAGAATGTGGCTTTTTTTTAAAAAAAAGCAGACACCTAAGACAATTTGATCTTGTAGGCAAGTCACAATTTCAGCAGCAGCACCACCTAGTGGACAATCAAAAGAATGAAATGTGTAGTCTACCAGAAGCTGTAACCAATCGTTTTATTCACCACATAGGCACACCCCTGCAAATGATCCCACCTTTACATGAGTATCTCAAGATTTCTGCACTTCCCTGAATTGTCTTTGCTTTAGTCCTCCCAGTTCATTCTCCATTTCCTTGTGTTTTCCATGTTTAAATTCAGATTGTAGGCTCTTTGGGGAAAAATAAAGGTAATACCTCATTTTTAAAATAATACCTGTGAATAGGCATGGCAGTTTTGAGTGCAAGTCCCAGCCCTCAAGTTTCCAAATTAAAATTTGATATCGGAGGTTGAAGTAACATGGATTCCTGTGGCACACACAAAGGAGAGCAGTTCGACTGCTTTATTTTTTGAAGGAACCTTTCTAATTCAAACCAGCGATATGCACATGTGAGATGGAATAACCAGGCCAGATAAGCCTTGCATAACTGAGCAAAAATATTTTGAACCTTCTAGAGGCCACTCCTAAATCAGGAATGCATGGCCAAACTTTCAAATCTATTTTTTTCTAACAGTCTTGGGGTAGATGGTGAGGCAGACTTAGCTACTCTCCCCTTTTCTGTTTTGCTGTTCTCTTGTGTCCAGCAAGGCATTCTGGAGGCAACTGCTGTTTACTTTGTTGTAGGTTGGACCAAATGGCTGCACTCAGATTAGAATTCCTCTTGCTGCTCAAGCTTTACCATATTTTATAGTGCGCGCACACACACAAAACTGCAGTCCAGTTTTTTTTGTCCATCCTTCCTTCACCTTCTCCCCAATGCAGATGCAGCTAAAAAAAAATCTAGATAAGACAAGAGTATGAGGAGGAAAAGAGGAGGATGGGCAGCCATAAAAAGGCTTCATAAATCAGCTTTACTGTCAGAGACATGCCTGTATTTACACCACAATCTTACTTGGGTGGAGCCAGCATGGTGAAGTGGTTTGCATGTTAGACCATGATACTGGGGACCAAGATTCAAATCCCCACTTGGCCATGGAAACCCACTGAGTAACCATGAGCCAGTCACTCTCTCAGAGGAAGGCAAAGTGAAACTTTCTCTGAACATATCTTGCTACCCTGTGATAGACTGCAGAAACAGATTAAGAGGGAACACACTCACATCTAAACATACTTTTTATTCATAGCCTAAGTACCTCCCCTCAAAAGCTTCAATAACGAAGGAAAACATAGACAACATACATTGTCGAGGCTACAGTATTTAAAAATGTACAATGCAGACTAAACAGGTTTCTCCATATGTATTTTAATATATCAAAGATACAGAACAAAATGATACATACAATCAACTGGAACCTTCCACAAAGAACTCACCAGCAACTTAAGAACTGTTCATGTGTTTCCATATATATCCAAGGTGACATGTAGAAACTTCAATTACTGAAAACTACTCTCACTTGCATTTAAGGATTAATGTAAAGATATCAAAATACTCCTATTTCAGTCACTTCAATTATTTTCTGTTAGAGCTTGAATTGTTTGAAAGTGCAAGCACTTCTGCAGCATCTCACATTAATGAACTGACTGATTTAGACCTAAATCATTTGGACAGGTACACTTTCAGAGGTAAGGATTGTTGTACTATGCATCACAGATCTCCCAAGTCAGAACTGCAAGTCCATCTCCCCTGCAAAAAGAAAAAGAGAACACTAAGTTGTACAGTCCCCCCAAAATTTGTTTTCACCAGTCATGATTTAGTTTCCATAGATTTATGAAGGGTAAGCATGTCACTCAATTAAGATACCAATTCAAAAATAGAGCTATAGTATTTCAAGGCAGGTAATCAAACTATATTTTTATGCACAACCTTTAAGAGTCATACACCTGTCTAAATGCCAATCACACAAGGAAGCTAAATAAAAACAGCATGTGTTCCCTTTCCAGCTCGTAAAATGCATATCCATGGTGAACAAGGAATTGGTTCTTAACGGGGATTTTATATCTTTGTAAGCAAGACCTTTGCCAAATCATTGCTGAGAATAACTTCAAATGGATTCAAAGCCTCTTTATGTAACCCAAAGCAGGTGAGGAAGGACTAAAAAACAGGCAAGCTTCACACCATCCATCAGTGTTGCTCTCATGTTCAGGATAGGCTCCGAAGAAGGGAAAATCTTTTATCTGTGGAAGTCCCCAGGACAAGAAGAGAGCCCATCACACAATATCCTCCAGGGCAAGACACCAATTATTGAGACATCTGCTTTGAACGGGTAGCCTTGATCAGCATAACCACCAGCAAAATACAGAATTCGATCACATCTCACCACGAGACTATGACCATTTCCACACTAGACTGTTATAGTGCTATTACTCCACTTTCAACATCCTATGGAATTCTGGGGTTTGTAGTTTCCTGAGGCCCAAGAGCTCTCTGGCTGAGAATTCTAGAGGCCCTTCCCTAATCTACAAAGCCCAGGAGTCCATAGGGTGTTGAAGGTGGAATAATAGCACTATGAGAGTCTAATGCAGAAACGGCCTGACCAGGGGCTAAGTGCAGATTGCCAACTTCAGTGTCCCTGATCTACCTCTCTAGGACTCCTTTCAGTCAGCTCTGGCTGGGCGCCCTTTCAAACAAAGAACGTTTTCCAAGGCGACCGTCTGTCCTCTGGCAGCCTTTCCAGGAGAGGACAGGTATCTAACCTACCCCCTATTCAGCATACGGTCAAACGAGGTCCTCTCCCGGCCCCCTGCTCCGTTTCAGGCAAAGACAGCTTTAACTGGCTTCCAGGCGGCTGCGCCTTGCCCTCTGGAACGCTGTGCCTTGCCCAAGTCAGAGTCTCGCCCCACGGGGACGGGTGCGAGCTATGCCAAGAGGCAAGGCCGGCGTTTTACTCTACCATGACTAGGAAGGGAGGCTGCCACACTGGCAGGTCCCATGGAAACATGGAGATATCCCGCGCGCGCCCTCGCAACGGTCGCCAGAGCGCGCACTTCTTTCCCCCGCGTGCGCATGCGCCATGCCCACCAATACAGTTAACAGCTCGCGCCTCCCCTGATCCGTTTGCCTCCGCACGTCGACGCACACGCGCGCCTCGAGGCCCAACCCTCCAAGAACGGCGTCCGTCGTCCTATTTTCCCCACAAACATAACGCCCCCTTACCTTCGGTTCTTCTTACTCGGTACCTCCATCTCGCGAAAAGACCTACTCCAATCTAATGTTCCTTATCAACACCCCCCCCCCATAATCTTTCCTATCACCCTGGTAACGGCTCTCCTCCCCTCGCTATTTCACCTCACAAACTGAAAAAGGACCTCAAGGCGCATGCGCCCCAACTGCTTCTGAGTCCAGGCTCCCGGAACCACGAAAAGAGAAATCCTCTTGCTAAAGCCACGGCGAGTACTATTCTAAGCCTGCGATACAGCCTGTTCCTACGGGCAAGACTGAACACCTACGCGCTCCACTACTCCACTTCCAACCCACCCCCTCCACCCCGCAAGCAACTTCGAAAAGAAAGAAGCCCGCCCATCGCCAGTATTTTTATGGTAGAGGAAAGGCCCCGCCCCCTTGCGGGCGTCGAGGAAGGCGGGGCGCCTCGTGGGCTGCGCATGCGTGGTAGGCCCCCAGTTTGCCCTCAAAGAGTTACTCGTTTTAAGATGGGTCGTTTCTGAGGGAAGCGAAAACTGAGCTACGTGTGTGTTTAATGGACATAACTTACTCCTTGATACTTCATTTAAGCCTCCCAGTTGTTCTTGGCCTTCAACTCTAGCAAATCCCTCGTCAAATACAGTTCTGTGGCTACTGAACAGCCTTCGTTTTCACGGGACTTATTTTTGAGTGTCAGAGGTTTGTGCTGAGGCAGACCGTAGTGCTTTAAAACATACTTCGATCTTTGTGCATTTTATTTGGGATAACAATATAGAAATAAAATCGATAAAAGTTGATCTAACAAGGGGAGGGAGGAAGGAAGGATAAGGACTGTGAGGGATAAATATGAGGATATGTATATACAAGTTAAGCGGTTTTTTTTAGTTTAAAAATGTGAAAAATGTATAGACTTATGATTTTGTTTCTGTAATGTATTAATTTTTCTTTTTAATAAATAAAAAAAACATACTTCGATCTATTATTTTTCGTGAGCATCGTTCGGGCTAGATGTGCTTCAATGCTATTTGTAAGCCGCCCTGAGATCTTTTGATGTAGGACGGGCTATAAATATTTCAATAAATGAATAATAATTCAGAATATATGTTTGATGTGACTATATACAAGTAGAACCAGAGTTTGGGAAGTTACTTGGAAGTTCAGCCCGAATGGCCACCAGTCACAGTGGCTGGGGAATTTTGAGAGCTGTAAGTAAAAAAATAAATAAAAAAATAAAATAAAAATGTTTTATCGAGCTTTGTGTATTGTCACAAAATGTTACAGTATGGATGGTGGTTTAGGGCTCTAGCCGGAGTTGACTTTCAGGGCAGACCATTTTCCCCCTTCCTTCCACCAATGTGTAATTTGTTCAGCATGCTTTGTCCTCATTGGGTTGTCCCCCAACTATTTTTTTTTTTTTTTATCCTGGCATCATTGCCTCTTGAAAAAAAACAAACAGATTGCTTAAGAACTAATCAAAATGGACAGCTTATTTTTTACAGGAGTGATCCAGTGAGCAAAAAACTAAGCATTACATCTGTAAGCAGGTAAATTCTTCCCAGTAGAAATCTTGGGTCTGTGTGTGATAAGAAGTAAGGGACAGATATGGATCTCTAGAGAACTGTAGTATTAAATTAATATTCTGGTTGACACTGTTTCCATTTCAGCACATTTCATTATTCAAAGAAAGAACAGCAGTTGGCACATGCTGCTCCATAGGCTACTCAATATTGTTGGGTGGTCAGAAACGAGCACAAACCAATCTGGCCACTGGATGGTGCTTTTGCCTCACGCATTCGAACAAATAGATTGAGGACTTTTAAAATAAACCCACGTATTTACTTTAGCTTAAGAAAAATTTAAAAACCCAATAAATAACAGCAACAACATCATAATACCTAACAAATGCAGAATATTCAGATTTTAAACCATTGGATGAATGATCCTTTCATGCACTTGTGAGCACCAGCCTAATGATATCTGAAAGTAAGGTGATTTCTGTAAAGGATCACCCACTTTTTCAGCTAAGATGTGCTGCTTCCAAATATCAGTGTCAGCCCTGGTTAGTACTTAGATGTGAGATTACCAAGAAATACTGGAGCTGTAGGCTATATTTCAGAGGAGAGCCATGGCAAACCACCTCTGAGTATTCCTTGCCTAAGAAAATATTGTGAAATTCATAGGTCACTGTAAGTCAATGGGCAACCTGAAGGCACATAAGCACAAAGTGTATTCATAATCCTTCAAAAATGTATGAGTGCTCTCCAAAGTGACAGGTTGTGGCCAATTTTGTTTTTTAAGGAAACAACATTAATAATATAATGTGGGGGTTCTTGGAAAGTTGGAGAGCATAAGAGATGTTTATTTTTTGCTTTCAGTCCCACTGATTTGATAAACACAGAGACCTGCTTGTTATTGATAGCCCTGACTAGAGTAAACCTATTGAAACAATGAGATTGTTTCTAGAATACATATTTATAAAGGTCATTATATACTGTTTTGGTTATTTTTGTTCAGTCTGTTCTGCCTAAGCTACTGAGAAGGTCCTGTTTTTCATGCTCATCAGTCAGTGGGCACGTGAGTCAGATCCAAACTTGAGTACACCAACTAGAATCAATTCAGATAAAATTAAATCTCCTTGAGGTCAGTGAATCTGCTATAAGTATAATGAACTTTGGATCTGTTATTCCATTTTAATGCTACTGACAATAGCTCTCCAGTGGGAAAGATCTTTTCTAGGTTTGCTGCCTGAGGCCAAACTAGATGTTTTGGAAGATATCCTAACACAGTAGCTCCACATTTCATCCTAACAATCCAGGAGACAGAAAATCACTGTGCTGTAAACTTTCACAGTTGGTAGCCAATGAAGATTTTACTATAATCCATGATGTACTGCCCACCATGGCACTACTGTTTAGTGGTGCTTTCTTTATGTGTTCCAGTGAAATAAACAACTATGCTGCTGGTAGTGTTGCTGTGGATAGGGTGCTCAAAATCAGAATTCTGTTGTGAAGCCAGATTAAATGTATGAAACAGCTAGAGAGGCAGCGACATTGACGGAGGATCTCTCAAGAGACTATAGCAGTGTCACTTTAATTGTGAAGGAGTTAGTACTGCACAGAAAGTAGCAATGGTAAATCACCCTATATGCCTTTTAGCTCAAAAATTCAGTGATGATACAATCCAAAATGAAACAAGTGATAGTGCCCAGAAGATGAGTCTCCCAGGATGGAGGGCATTGAATCAGCTACTTGAGAAGAGCAAAGGACAAGTTTGCTCTTCTCAAGTACTGTGGCTAATGAGGCAACTGGACTCAAGGTGAAAGAATGTTTAGCTGTTGATGAACGCAGAGAAGAAAGGAAAGTCTGAAGCTGCACAGTATATGTAATAGGAACAAATAATGTAAGAAGTGTGAATCAGGGAAAGTTAGAAATCAAACAAGAAATGAAAGCTTAGACATAGCCATATTTGGTGTGAATGAACTAAAGTAGACAGGATTAGGAATTTTCAATCAGGCAATTACGTAGTGTTTTATTGTAGAAATGACAATCAAAAGAGAAATGTGGTGACATTAATAGTAAGGCAAGATATAACAAAAGGAATTGGGAAAAAATGCAAAGTCTGACCGAATGATATCAATAAGACTCCAGAGAAAATCTATCAACATAATTAATCTTGCTTCATACTCCTCTCACAGAGGCAGAGGGCTAATATAGAAATCAAATAGACTACATAATTGGAAGCAGAAGGTGGAGAAGCTCAATTCTCTCTGCATAAACAGGACCAGAAGCAGACTGTGGCATAGACCATAAACTATTAATTTCAAAAATTAAAGCCAAAAAAGGACATTGAGTTGTCATGCCAATATACAACCTGTAGAACATTCCTGTAGAATTTAAAGACCATGTAAAGAACAGATTTACATTATTAAGCCTAATGGATAGGGAAGCAGAAGAACTCTGTGCTGAAACCAAAGACATTGTTAGAAAGAAATATAAAAAGACACTATCTCTAGTCAAAAAGAAAGAAAAGCTCACTGGATGACAGATGAAACTCTTCAAGCAGTTAAGGACAGATGAGACACAAAAGTAAAAAAGTGACAGAAACAATGTCAGAATCTTGAATGCAACAGTTCAGTGACTTGTGACTTTGTAAGGACAAACATAAGTATGACAATAATCAATTCAGAGAAACAGAAGAAGACAACAAAAAGGCAGAATAAATGACATCTTCCCCAAAATCTGAAGAGGAAGTTCAGAGTAAGGATTCTATATGACCAAAAGGGAAGCACATTATATGATTAGGACAAAATAATGAGGGAAGCAATACACATAAGAACTGTATGAGAGAGAAAAAAATGACAGATTCCTTCAAGGAAGAACCTTTTGAAGAGGAACTTGTAATCGTACAAAGCAAAATGGCAAAAGCTTTTGAAACACTTGGAAGAACTAAATCACTAGGTACAGATGATATACCAAAAGAGATATTTTCAGGCTACAGAGAGACAATTAATTCCAATTCTGACAAAAATTTGCCAGTAAATATGGAAAACAAAACAATGGTCTACAGATTGGAAATGCTCAATATACATTCCAATCCCCAAGAATGGGCACACCAGCGATTGTAGTATCCATCAGATGATTGCACTGATATCCCATGCAGCAAAGTAATGCTGAAGATTTTACCTGAAAGACTAACCATATACTGGCATGAAATATCTGATGTGCAGGTTGGGCTCAGAAATGGAAGAGGCACTAGAGATCATATCAGGAAGGGGCAGGTACTAGTGTTGTTTAATGGAAACATAGAAGATAACTCTGTATGAAGGAGCTGGTCAGCATACGGCAATTACTCTTTTTATGTTAACACGTCCTGGCTGACCAGGGAAATGGAATGGTTTCTGCATTTTATCACCTCATCTTTTTAATTTATGTGTAGAAAATATACAGAAATTAGGAAGAAGGCATGAAAACTGGGGGGGGGGTCTCTTCTGGGTTTCTCATTCATAAGATCTCCATAAGTTGAAGTTAACTTGTTGTCAAATAAGTGCAACAGTGGTGTACAGACATCATGATGCTCAATTTTACTAGGTGTTACTGAGATGTTTTCAGCAGCACATACCTGCTTTCAGTGCCAAGTTCTTGTCTAAGATCCTTTATCTAGAGACAGAAGCCTTTGTGTGCAAGTACTATATTCTCTCCATCAAGGACAATGGGGTCCTCCACATATGCTGCTGTCTAAATAGTTTCTGTTCAGATAGCACCAGATTGTTTGGTCACTCACTTTTAACAGTGCAAGTCTTGAGGCTTCTTTTACTGCATAGTATGTGACAATTTAATGTACGTCTTATATGTTTCTCTGTTGCTTTTTTATTGTAATGGTATGAACGTGGAACTGTAGCATACTTGAAAAAGTCTAGCACTGACAATAAAAATAAGTGTCAGTGTTATCTACCTGGAAACAGCAGGCAGCATTTTTAAACTAAGAATGAAAATAAAAACTTCACTCAGGTAGTTCTGTTTCTTGAGTATGATGTATCTTGGTGTCAAGGTTCCATAAACGCTAGAGAAATGGCAAACAAATTTGCAAATTAGAATAAAGTCACTACCAAGTGTTGAGGCTATTTTCTTATCAGAGTTTATTGTTGCACAGCAGAAATCATGCCACTATCAGAATAATGCCTAGTTTTGTATTTTATTTTTAAAAAAACAGAGAAAAAAACATTTCCAGCAATTTTCATTCAATATGAATGAGAAGAATATTACATCTATAAACACAGAAATATCTATTTTACTCTTCCTGAGGAAGTTTCACATTTTTCAGCAATAATAAAGTATAATCTGTACAATATATTCTGAAGATTAGTTCCACTTTTCCCTTATGTATAGGACTGGGCAAAAATGCAGCAGAACCATGGTGTTTGCTTGGGTTGTTTGACTGACACGCATTATTGGTTTTGTTGTCTTTCTGGTCCTTTTCTATTAATATTTGTTGCAAATAACCATGCTCATTTCCTACTAACACAACTGTTTCAGATAGGCAACTTTTAACATCTCTTTCACAAGAAATAGTTTAAACTAAATATCTAAAGGTATATGCCGGGATTTGAGCTGCCATTTAAAGAAATAAGAGGTATTAAATGCCAATCTGAATCTTTGAATGCTTTTGCAGTGTAATCCAATATATGCCTATCCAGAATTCAATCCTGTTAAGTCCGCTTAGACTTGCTTCCTGCCAAGTGAGTAAAAGACTGCAGTCTATATAATTCTCAGGGAGTACTTCCCATGTTGTGGTGTCTGCTTCTATATCTGCAGTGGTGCAAATAATTTATGGGTCCAGGACACTCTCAGTTTACACAGGTACTCAGCAGAGCTGTTAGGTTTCACTACTGCTGCATATGAACTCAGAGCCCAATGTAGTAGTACTCTGCCTCTACATTGCAGGGGATGATTGGTTGTGGTAAACAAACTACCTTACCAAAGTTGTTTGGTTGCCATTCCCGATTTCTTCTTTTCAGAATGTCAGTGTCCCTAGTAACTAAAGCCAAATCCAGTATTAGTCCAATCTATTCTAGACCCACTGAAATGAATGAAATTTAACCATAAATAAATGTCACATTCCTTTCAGTGGATCTACTCTAGGTAGGACTATTTCTGGATTTAGCCCTAATTTTGAAGACAAATGCTTTAGAGACAGTTATAGCTATATATCACAGAATAAGGAGCAAATTGACAGCTAAGAATGCTCCAAGTAAAAGGCATTAAGAAAAAGATACCCACCCAAATACCCAATAATAATTTTACATTTGTTCATAAAATGGTAACAGCAGAGATCCAATATGAGTTTTTCTATGCCTGTACTGAATAAATAGCTAATTTTCAGGAAGTCAATAAATGGCTGTAGATAATGAAAATGCTAATGTAATGTAATACCTATGGTGGCTTCCTTGTAAAACCTAATACGAGCACATTCTAATAGAAATAAAGCTGAGATCTCACTTCATGTGTTTTGAAGCATTTAAGATTGCACTGGCGAAAAACAACAACTAAAAAAACCCACCAACCAATAACATGGAAAAAAGTAATGGTATAAATTGCATAACTCAGATTCTTTTTTAAGGTGACAAATCATCATCCCTTTCCCCATTGATGAAGGATTACTAAATTTGACATCAGTGGCATATTTTCCAATTCCAGGCAATTGAAAAAAAACAAAACCAGAATATCTTCTAACTTATTCCAGATAGTGACAAAGGGTAGCCAAAGAAATATATAAAAGTATTGCACTGGCATTATGATTTCACAGTTCCACGTATATAACACTTGTACAGGTTTGGATTCCACCCTTTTTTTACTTTACAAAAAACACAGATCCTGTTCATTTGCATAGTTTACAAATTCTTCTATGCAAATAAAATTATCAAGGTCGTGTAAGTGATGTTAATGCCTTGTTCCTACAGTGTACAAAGATCCTGATTCTACAAAGGGTAAATGAAATGCATAAGGGGATGTAGTTAGAGGGAATCTTCTCTGTTTCACAGTCTTGGTGGATTTGCACTGTGGGCCCTGAGTCACATGCAGACCACCTGCTGCATTAATTGCAGGATAGACAGAGAATCAATCCAGGCCCCTTTCTTTCCCAAAAGTGCTCTATTCAAGAAAAGATAGGTTGCATGGTGTTACAGCAATTCCCAGCTCTATACTGGAGTGAAAGTATATAGCCACAAAAATCAAATACTTTATGTAATTTCTTTCTGTAGATTCTCTCCTGCTTATTTAGTCACTGGTACTGTTTCTCACCACTTGGTTATTCCTAAAAACATGTACTTTCATTTCAAACTTTTTTTTTTTTTTTACAAAACTAGTTCCAAATTTAAAAATCAGTTTGAACAGTAGGGGATACATCTGGCATTTTCTGCTACATAATTTTGCATTTTTTAAAAATATAAGACACATCATAGTAACCAAACAATTTGAAAACTAAGCAGGCAGACAGTGGGTTACAAAATTGACATGAGACACGGTATTCTTAAACTGATATGAATATAATATATAAAATTGTAAGTATTTACTACATTTTTGGACAGTTGTATAGCTTTGCTTTTGAAGCTGGAACGAGTTGTTATTCACTTCTGCAGGTATGCACAGTACGTGGTAGGCACAATCCATTTGGAATTCTCCTGCGGCAGCCCCACTGAAAAGAGTGGTAACTACATGAACACTCCTGGATAGTTGTGAAGCTCCCATTTTCATGTGTCTGGCAACGATAAACCTCCTGGTATTTTGTACCCTATTAGAATCTTCATAAACCCAGAAAATGTTCTGAATTCATACCCCCAGAAGGTGTGCACACGCTCTCACAGAGCAAGCTATGTCACAAGCTTGGCAAGCTATGTCACAAACCTCGTTCTTTTGCTCTCTTTTGAAGAGATGTACTTCCCAACAGCCTTCTGCCAGCTCCTGGAGACTTTAGGTCTGATAATGCTGGAAGTGAAGGAGAGCTCTTATATGAAGCTTTTTGTCCCCAGTGCTATCTCACTTTTTGTAGCTCCTGTCTCAGCCATGATGGCAGGGGTTGTCCCAATTTGTGCAGAAGCCTTGACAGTTCCACATTATGATCTCTGTAGTAGCTTGACAGGAAAACTCTGCACTGATGAATACAAAAGCTGACATGTTATTTGATGAAACACTATGGTGTCTTCCTGTTAGTTTTATTTGGATCTGACATATCCTATATATTTTATTAAAATCACACCTGAAATAACTATTGGAAAATGAATAATTAACACAGAGACATTCTTATCCTTCCAGGGGGATAATATGTAGCAAAGAGATAGGGAAATACACCCCCATGCATTCTGACTATAAGCTGCCTTTCCTCTCTAGCAGCTGAAACTGCACCTATATAGATCCCACTTCAAAAAGTTAAATTCAACAGGCAGCTTTCAAGAGGAAGCATGGTGACTTGATTCACTAGACAACTAACTATGAGAATATTATCTTTTTTGAAAGAATCCTGCCATATTGCTCCACACATACTCTTTGGAATTCAGGAGAAAGGATTTACATTTAATATGCTCAAAGCAAATCTGCAAACCTAATTGAATTAATTCATTTTAACAGAAAATAACTTGACTGATTAGGAATTGGTTATTAAGGATGAACAAGTGGGACCCCATGCAAAGGGATATTGTGGCACCTTTGAAACTGAGAGGAAGAAGTTTGTAGTATAATCTGTGGTAGACTGAATGTACTTTTATCAGATGCAAATTCCACACTCGCATCTAATGAAGTACACTTAGTCTATGAACCCTTGTGCTACAGACTTCTTTTTCAGTTAGTCTCAAAAGTGTTGTACCTGATGAAGTAGACATTGTCTACAAAAGCATATGCTACAAATGTCTTTTTCTCCATTAGTTGCCAAGGTGCTACAATATCCCTTTGCATACTGATCCAGATTAACATTGCTATGTCTTTGAATTCTACCAAGTGGGACACCAGTCCTTAAGAGAAATGGCTGTGCTGCAGGTATTTGGGGCACTTTTGAAAAGTGTTTGAATGGAGGAAATAAGGAAGAGCAAGCCTGAAACTGGAAGCTTTTCCCTGTGTTACAGCTGGTAGAGCAGATAATATGAAGAATCAAGTTTAAAATAAATTCACCTATAAAATTCTGAGTCTTTCCAAGTAACAAAAAATGTAGTAATGTTGCATAGTATATTATCCTTTTGTGTGCATGTTTACACAAAGGCTTAGTGCATAATAAAAAGCAAATACTTTTTAATCACAGTCCATATGGATACAATTAAATTAAAGTCTATCATTTCTAAGCGCTATTCATTTCAAGGGGAAAATTAAGTTTGAGATAAAATTTCTTTACCCATGAAATCAGTTGGACTTTTAAGAATTTCATCTTTTGCTGGATCATATCCATAGTATGGTGAAGATTAAGGGTTTACCTCAGAATCCATTGGAGGATATTTTCTGCCTTTGCTCTTTCCAAGGCATTTTGTCTTTCCTTCTTCAAGGAGTTGACACCAGAACCCTTTGTGTGAATCAAAGCTGAAACATATAATATCTTTAGACACACTGATCATTATAGCAATCTACAAATGCTTTCATTTAGTAATTTGAAAAATGTAAAATTGAGCATGGTCTCATTGCTGACTTGTTTGCTAAAATGGTGAGCTAGTTTACAGGTTTATCAACTTGTAATGGAATCACTGTGAAGAGAGGCCACAGTTTTAGCCAGTTACTACAATTGTATACTGCTGAAGCATCTCCTTTGAGCTCTCCCTTGTTTCATCCTCCCATAAAGAGAAAATGGCTATTGCTGTCCACTCACCATTTTAAATAGCCTTGTTTTTACTTGGTAGAAGGTACAAGAAAGTCATTGCTTGGCTATTTGCTGTCTTTGTTCTCTTGGTATCAGCTACTCTTCTCTGTGGCTGAGAAAAGGAAAGAATAGGAAAGAGCAGCCAATAACCAAGAACAAAGGAGGCAAAAGCCAGGCAATAAAGGTCCTGTTTGGTTAACTAAAAGCAAGTGTGGTCACAGTGAGTGGACAACAATCAAGTGAGCTCTCTCCTTGGGGCCAGCTTGAAGTGATGTGTGAATGCAGTGGCTCTCTGAGCCTCTTTAATGGACAATCTCTGATATATAGGTTAGACTAACTGAATAGGCTTTCTTCACAAATTTCCACAATTCATTGGAGTTACAGGGTGATCGTACAACACCATTTTCAAAGTCCTGGTATCATGAGGTATGGCACACAGAAAAGTAACTATGTTGCCAGTTGTGGGGTCAAAGAAACCTACGGTTATGTTATCATACCTTTCAAACAGATCACCATTGATCAGTAGCCTGTGGTTTTTAGATTATTTACTTCCATCTTGCATACTTGACAATAGATAACATATCTTGATACATCCCCTCAAACACTAAAACACAACTATGTCTGCCAGTTGATTGCAATTTATTTGACTGTCATGATAAGCAGTCACGTCATTTCCTTGTTCATTCTTCTCTTTGATGGCATATTCAATATTGTGTATGAGACAGTGCCCTTTGATCCCATGGAATTTTTTCTGGGAATTGTCTGGACTCCAGTTCATTGAGGACACATCAGCTACCAGTGATCATCCATCAACAGAAATTTGCACACAGAATCACAGTATTTGTTTGACTGGCCAACTACATGATTTCTAAATATGGGGCCTTATAAGTACATCACATATGGGACCTTATAAGTGCCTCAAGGCACTAATGTGTGAACCATCTTTCTATATGAGTGTGTATCTGCCTTCAAGTTGCCTGTTGATTTACAGCAACCTCATGAATCTCATAGTTTTATTAGGCAAGGATTATTCAGAGGTAGTTTTGCTAGCTGCTTTCTCTGAAATACAGCCTACAGCACCTGGTATTTGTTGGCGGTAACATGAATATAATTCATACCATTCTGTTGTTTTTGCCTTCTACAGAAGACTGACCACCTTTTTATATTGCATTGGTGTGGAAACCACTCCTGGGTAATTCTTTCACAGGCTATGATGTAACAGAAGAGACATCAAGGACCACAGCAGAAACCCTTGTGGTAACTTCTATCTCATTAACTTATTTATTTGACACTGCTTTCTCCCAGGACTGGAACTCAAAAGGGGTTCATGCTATATAAAAGCTTTTTAAAAACGGGGGTAAAAACACAATGTTATTTAAAACAATTTTAAAAACACCTTTAAAAGGGGGAAGTATATTTTATCAGTTAATTAGAAAAAAAAGATGGTCAGTTTCCAACAGACTACTCAAATAAATAAATAGGTATCTGCTTGCCAGTGGGAGAGTGCCAGCCTTAGCTTCTCTTGGCAGGGAGTTCACAGACTGGGAGCAGCCACCAAAAAGACCCTTTCTCATGTCCCCCCCAAATGTGTTTGTGAGAATGGAGAATATGGCCCTTCAGATAAACAACCCAACTGCCTATAGCCTGCTTCAGTTTCTGGATGAGATGTAGTTATTTTGCTAATGCTCACGCATGAAGAAATTATGGCATGCAGTGTAGCCTCGTGTTTTGTTTTGTTTTTTCCTCCCTATTTTAGGAATTAAAGAAATTTGTCTGAAACATATGTTTGAAATCAGTCTAAAAGAAATCAGAACTGACCCATATTTCCAGGACTTGTCTATGGAAAGTTAATTAAAATTAATAGACATGTTTGATTTGATTTGTTGGTTCCCTGAGTAGCATGGATGCAAAAAGTCAGCAGAAATTTCTGGAACTTCTGAAAAGGAGCAAGAGATGTTTTTCCTGGCTATATCACAGTCAGTCCTGCACTACTACTTGGTAGTCCCATGCTGGGCTTCTTATTAGTCTCTATTCAACAGCTGAGAAGCAAGCCAGTCCTCCAGGAAACAGACGTAAGATACTGTACATGTTGTAGCGTATACTGAAATGTCACATCTCACAACTTGGACTTTGCTTGTGGTCACCTTGTCTTAAACAATTGGATCCCACAGTTTAAGCCAGGGGTGGAGAACCCTCCAGATGCTGCAGATCTACAATTCCCTTCATACTGGAAATACTACTTGAGGCTGATTAGAGTTTAACAACATGTGAAGCGTCACAGGTTCTTCACCTCTGATTTAAACAAAAGTGGGTATTTATCAGCTGTTACAACTGAACTACAAACAGACGGTAAACACACATATAACATCCAAAGCTAAAATAATTCCTAGTGCAATCTTACTAGATTTATACCAAGGCATTTGAAAGAACAAGTTACTTAAAATGCACATCTTTTAACAAATCTTTCTTCACAATTGGGAGCAGACAGAGAAAAAAGAGCATGGACTTGAAATTAGATGCAGATGGGAATAATTCACAGCATCCAAGTCAAGGGCTATGGTGTAAATGCAGCTGAAAGCTCAAAAAGAATTAGTCTAGGGGTGAATTTGATTCATTATGTCTTTACAATGCACTTGACTTTACTACACAGAAGATAAAGTCAGTTTTGCCACATAGTTTAGAAAAAAAGAAACAGAAAACAGAACAGCACAATTGACTAAGAAGAATTAAATAAAGAACTGTCTGGGAATGAACACCATTCTTTTCTGAGAGCTTCTTACAGAAACAGACAATGAGATCTCATTCAAAGGAACAGACTAAGGTTATCAATCTCATTTTAAGGGCAAGTGAATAAATGTTTAAATCTAAATGGTCTGTGTACATGATCATTTATTATATACACAGCAGTTGTTATATCCCTGACACAGGCACTGTTGTGTCTTTCTAGCAATTAAAAGAAAAGTGGCTTCTCTTTCCTCCTTCTAGATGGTGAATCTTTTGCTGCAAATCAGAGAGGTGGAAAGGCCCTTCTACTCCTTTTTACCTATTCAAAAGCAGAACCAATCTACTGGAGACAGCTTTTGTCTGTCTAGTGTCTGGCCATTATAGAGCAGTTCACTACAGACGTGTTTAAAACATGATTTATAGAAATGATTTTCTTCCTGGCTGACAGACTTATTGTGAATTAGATGAAGTGTAACTTGTTAACACCCAGAATAGGAAATCCTGATGTCATCAGTTCATATATAAGTGCAGATTTTTCTGTGGGAATTAAATGGGAAAAGCTCTTGAAAAAGCATTAATTTGACTTCATAAATTTGAAACAGTGATCTGGTTCAGATGATCACAGCCTTGTTAAAAGATTAGGAATGTGGCTCCCTATAAACACACAAAGAGGAGCATATTTGTGACCTCCATTTGCATTTGTTGGTCTTTCCCATGTTGAGAATAAATTTATGAAGAGAAGTGCTTCCTCTATGCATGGAGGGTATCTATGCACACTCTTCATCTGCTTACAATACACAGATCCATGCCTGTCTAGAGGTACAGGTAAGCTGAAGTGTAAACAAAGCTTTTGCCTTCATACACATCCCCTTTCTCCTCCTTCTGCATGACCTAATAAATTAAACAAGGACATCACAAACTAAACACCATTTCCCATTTTTATCTATATTGGAAAACTGTGACAGTCAACTTCAGAATAAGCCAGGAACATTACTATAGTTTGGTTTAAGGTCACGGCTTATTCCAGAGCTGGTAACATTGTTTTCTGTTTCAGATACAATGGAAAATTACAGCCAATTAAAGACTTCCTAGGTTAATTAGAGCTCACACAAAAGCAGAGGAGAAAGTACTGTATGAACAGGCAAAATGCTCGTTCAGGTTTTAATTTATTATGTCATACAATCTAGTGAACTGGCTCATTCTTACAAGTATTTCTTTACTATGTGTTGTTGTGTGCCTCTGACTTATAGTGACCTTAAGGCAAACCTATCACAGGGGTTCCAGGCCTGAGTGGAGATTTGAACCCTGGTCTCCACAGTTGTAGTCTAACGCTCAAACCACTATGTCATGCTGGCTCACTATGTGTACTGTATAAAGAAGTCATGGAATTAACTCACGTCAGGGCTTCTGAGTAATTATAATGAGGAGTAACTCCCAGAAACTTTTGCACTTCATCCATCACAATTGCTGGGTCATTTCTTAGCTGCTGTCCATCAATAATTAGTAACTTGGAAAAAAGGAGAGAAAAAGAAAAGTCAGCCATGAAAACTGTATTTAAAATTCATTATCTGTCGAACTTCAAACTCGTTTTTTTTCACGTATACAAAGCTTAGTCTTTAAAAGGAAGAGGGGTGCCCCAGGGATCAGTAATAAGTCTATTCATATTTATCACCACCTTTAATGTTCTAGGAGAGAGGTAAATGGCTCACTAATTAAATCTGAAATGATATTAAATTGGAAACTGCTTGGAATACCACTGATGGCAGAGAAATAAAGCTGAAGGACTTAGAGAAATTAGATCTACCGAACATGATTTACAGTGAAAATGCATGCAAAAGGAGTTCTGACAAAAAAGCAAACCATGTCACATACATGTGCATATCTTTTACAGAATATCAACCAGTTTGGTGACAGTTGATGTCACAAACAGAGCAGGGAACTTAGTTCTTTGGGCATGTGCCATATTTTAATTGCTTGTTATCCTCTAGGACCAACATGGCTGAGCAGAAACCTCTAGGATATAAACCAACTGTGCTGAAGATTTGAGAGTTGATAGCTGTGAGGCCAAGTCTTTTCAGGTATCCACTGACTGACAGACAGTGAATCATTGTATTTGGTGAATCAGAGATGATCTCATGGGGAAACTGCATCACAACAGTGATAAAAAGAAGACTTGTGTCCTTTTGTATGAAAGCTCATTGTACCCTAGTGAGCTTATAGGGGCAAAAAGTGTATACATTTTTATCCTGCCCTGCTGTTTATGATATCCAAACAATTGTTCAAATGATGCCTTTGGATGAACACTTTACTTTTAAGTGCAATTCATTAAGTGCAACATTTTGCACTTCATAGAAAAGCAGTGAAGGAACTGAGTCACAGAATCACTGAGTCTGTCATTACAGAGTTATAAGAGCCCCTCTAAGGTTTGTACAAGAATCCAACACTATAGTACCTGAGAAGTAACCTCTGCTTAAAATCCTTAAAAAAAACACACCAAAAAACCCAAAAACAAACCCACCATCTTCCAAGGCATTTTATTCTACTACTGAATAGGTCTTACTGTCAGGAAGTTCTTCCTAACATTTAGTCAAAATTACCTGTCTCCAAATTTGAATTGAGTGGTTTGGATCCTATCTGCTGGAGCAGCAGAAAAAAAAAGTCACTCCATCTATAACAGCCCTCCAGATATTTAAAGGCGGTTATTTCATCAGCTTCTCATTGTCATTTCTTCAGGCTAAACATACCCAACTCCCACAACCATTCGTAATAGGAGTTGGTTTGCAGACCTTTTTCCAACTTGGTAACTGAAACAAGAGAATATTCAAAGAGAAATGGAATAGTTTAAAGATATACTCTTGCTTACCTGGTAAGGTGGAAAGTAAGTGAGCCATCTTTCTATATGGGTGGCGTACCAGCCAGGTACCAGGCATTTCTTCTGCAGAGCCTTAAGGTCAGGTGAAGCATGGTGGCCAGCAGAGATCACCTGATAGAAAGTAAACTTCAGAGCAGTAGGGTCTTTGTGTGATCGCTGATGCTGGAAAAAGTAATATTGTAGATAAACCAGTCATTGTAAAGAAAAATGGCCAGACAGCAGTGTTAACAGTATTAACAGGATTCTTGTGTGCTTTGATAGCTGGCTTGTAAGCAGACGTTCTGCACACAGAAATGCCTCTTTTATTTCTGAGCCTCTTGCTTGCTTTTGAGTCAGGGTGTGACATTTCTATATACTTAATTTATGGCGACTTAGACTGATTAGCTATATGATTTTTAAAAATTATATGATCAGTTCCAATAAGAATGTCACATTGCTTGTTTTGAATAAATGACTAATAAACTATATACAAACAAACAGTAGTTCTCCATCTTTTTTTTTTTTTTTTGAGTTGCAGACTCTTTTAGGAATCCGATGAAATCTATGGACAGCCTTCCCTGGAAAAAATGCACATAAACGTATAAAAAAATTGCAACACTTAAATGATTTTTTTCCCCTTAAAATCTACCTAGATAGGAAAAATTCCAAGTAATATGAAGGAAACTAGTAGAAAAATAAATTGTTTACACTCCTAATTTGTGAACCACCCCAGAGTCCCCTTTTACAATACACAATTACCGTGCTAAAATTCCACTTTAATTGCTATGGTTCAGTGCCTGGTGTTTGGAATTTTGGGTGTGGTATTTAGAATTCTCAGCCAGGAAGCTCTGTGCTTCAGTAAACTACAGACTGTAGGACTCCACACGGATGTTGCCATGACAATTAAAGTGGAGAGCAAGTGTGGTATACTGGTTTGAGCACTGGAATATGATGCTGGAGACCATGGTTTGATTCCTCAACTTGGCCATGGAAACCCAGTGGGTGACACTGAATATGTCACAAACTGTCAGACCGCAGAAAACCCCATGACAGGTTAGCCTTAGGGTCACCATAATCAGAAACAACTTGAAGGCATACAACAACACCATAGTGCTATAATTATATAGTATGAATGGACTCCATGAGTCCTGGTTAAAAATCTCCGGTGTAAAATGATGGGAAGAGCTACATAAAATTATGTAGAAATAAATGCTAAAGTCTTTGATTGTGTTTAGGTCCAACCAATTTGATGAGCTGTTTTGTTGAAACACTACCTTATTTCAGAGAGGGCAACCTCCACTTGTGGATTGCATGACATCCACAAGGCATTTCCAACAAACTGGCAAGGTTCTCTGAGCCATGTTCAAAGACTGGGAAATTTTTTAAAGGCATTAAAATTTTAAATAACTTGTGATCATTTATTTTGTATCAACATAGAGCCTACATTAATTCTTAAATTTCCCACCTGATACCAGGAGTATGCTCGATCTGATGGATCAATGAGAATGGTGATGATTTTTGCTTTGGGAATCAAAGAAGCTGCTCTTTTAGGGGCTTCTTCAGAATGGAAATAGTTGGCACTCTTCTCAAAGAGAAAGTCTGTTGTGACATTAGATGGCGTAGGAAAAAATTCCATGTACCTACAGAAAGAATAGACATCTTAGAAAAGTTTAGAACTCTGTAAAACTAGACATGAATGTATTTTCCTAGCAAAACCAATTACTTATCTGGTCTCTTACATATGAAAGATAACAATCATAGATATCATTGTCAATCTAACCTTTGCAACTTTGTCAGCTATATCATATTTGCAAAATAGATAGAAGCTTAGAAGAACCTAGCATAAATCTAAAATGGTATTTTTATGAAGAGTATGGAACTAGAGATTTTGATGATGCAGCCTTGGGTTAGATTAAACTTGCAGAAAGTAGGCAACCATTCAATTGTATTTTTGTCAAAGAAATAACAGATTTGGTTCACGTTTCTGTGATAGAAGAGAAAAAAAACAAGGCCATTTCTTCACTATACTGTTACAATGCTATTATTCTACTTTCAACATCCTGTGGAATTCTAGGGTTTGTAGTTTACTAAGGCTCTCTGGCTGAGAGTTCTAAATGCCCCTCCCTAAACTGCAAAATCCAGGACTCCAGAGGATGTTGAAAGTGGAATAATAGCACTTAACAGTGTAGTGGGGAAATGGCTGTGAATTTGCTATGAATATTGACACCTCACAAACCTAGTTAAAGTGAGCAGCATACAGCTTCTTGTTATTCTGATGCAACCACAGTTTCCATCTGGGTTTTAGAACTGTGGATATACTGATTCACAGACATTGTTACATGTTATGCCTGTAATTATACTTGCTAAACATCAAGTGTCTACAGTAGACCATTGACCAAAAAGGCTTTTGATAATATAAATTGGCATTTTATGTTTGAAGTCATGAAGAAATTAGATCTGGGAAGAAATTATATTAATTGGATTGTGCAATCTATAAAAAATAAACCACTAACACAGTAATACAGTAGACCATTGGCCATGGAAGGGAAGATTTCAGAAATCTCAACATCAGTTTTCTTTTTAATGTCAGCAAAGCTTTAACTATTTCCTTAAGAGAAGTATCAAATATTATTAATAATTATTCTACTGTGGAGAATATGCTTAACAGAAAAAAATCAAATGTATGACACTTGCAAAATCTGAAAAAATGCTGAATAAGTAGTATGACAGTGACATCTGATAGTTAGTAAACTATTTAGTTCACTACCAAAAGGATATTTAACAACAATAATTAACTAGAGGGCCTTTTATTATAAAAATTGGTTGAAAAATTAAATTATACAATGTATATTTTAAGAATATAGAATGCCCCCTTTTCTACTAAGCTAAATCTCTCTAGAGAATGACACATCCTACTAACTAATGAACCTTTCTCAAAGGAAGCAACAAGCATTCTCACAAGAAGATGCACATCCCCCTTCTTGACAGCTGGGGAACAGTGAATCACACACAAACACCTAGGAAGACTGCACGCTACCACCCTGCTGGATTAAATCTCCATGATGGGTGCTTGAGACAGCATCACAAGCCCTATTTTGCAGTGGTGATCTTAGTTTGTTGTGAGTCCTTGTGCAAAATACATTGCGGGGGGGGGTCAGCTCTTCCCAATTTAGTTTCAATATGCACCAGCAACCACCATGAATGATATTAATTTTAGTGTTCTATTTTCACAGGGTGATTCCACATGGATAAAAAAAATCTAAGGGAGTATTAAGACATCCCATTTCTTTTTGCTTTGATTATGCCATAACTACTCTGAACATTTCTTACTTTCTCAATGATTTTTTTTTAAATTAAATATCTAGAACTCACCTTGATGCTGTCAAAAATGATTATACCTTTAAGAGGCCCTACCAGAAATGATACAGATTTCTCTCCTATCTTACATGAAGAGATTGGTGATTTCAAACACTTGGCATATTTTTTAAATACTTTGTTTGGGGTAAGTGTTATGTTAATATGGATCATTCCATGTGTAGCTTTCTCTTAGGCCAAGGATCCCAGCATGACTTTCCCAAAACAAATGGAAGCAGATTGGAGGGGTGGCTGTTGAGGGTGGGATATGAGGGCTGTAATGGAAATTGTCATAGTTTAGTCTGTCTTGCCAAGGGCTATGCAGAATGGACAAATGAGTTCCTTTCTCTTGGAGAAGTTGTAATCCCTCCTCTCTTGTGAGATTAGGAGTGAAAACTCAAAGTGGGAGGGGGGTTCCCTCCCAGTGGAACTGTGGCATTGGGACAAAGGCTTAGTTCTCCTTAACTTTTCATAGCATTGTGGTTGTGGTAAGTGGGTGGTAAGAAGCATGAAGAGATATTTTCATCCTTAGAAAATGTAAGCTTGGTTGGTCATCCTCACTTGTACCTACATTCACTGCAGCTGTGGTACTTTCTTCACCAAATCTAAATACAATCATCTATTCACAAAAGTGGTTGTAGACTATTCCTCTAAGCAGGTGTTTGCAATTTAACTGGGTCTAAGAACCAATTTTAAATGGTGGCTGCATGGCTTGCCAAAAATTCAAACATTAGGGAAAAAAAGGCAAAAATAGTCCACTTCTGGTTTTGAAAAATGGTTTTTAATATGTTAAAAAGTGTGTGTGGAGTGAATTGCTGTTCCCAAACTCTTCCTAGAGAGATCATTTTTCTTTGGGGGGGGGCTGAAAAAAAGGTGGACCAGGGAGTATGGGGTAGGGTGGAGCACACCTTGATCTCCCCCACCCTTAAAGGGCAAGCTAGAGAGGCAAGCTCAAAGCAACTGGCTTGCAGTTGTTTCACCGTCCCCAATTTCCAGGAACTCTTCTGGGTATGTGACCTTTAAAACATCACAGTAGCTTCAGGTGGTCATCCTTTTCCTCTTTTGTTTCTGATAATTGTTTGGAGGTAACAGTTCACTCTCCCCCTCCCAACTGCAAAGGTGAGCAGAACAGAATGACTGCAGATAACTTTGGTAATTCCTCCATGCAACACATTAAAATTCTTTCACGCTTAGAAACTTCTAGTGAGGCCTGGGGTCAGGAAACTCCTGGAAGTATCATCTGAATATGTGACTGGCTTTGCTCTTCCCCTGCTTCCTTGTGTGGGGGAAAAAGTGAAGACAAGCAAAGCCTTACAAGTTCTTAGTGTTTGCAGGCACCATCTCAGCCCTAATGTCAGAACTTAGCTGCCCCTTGCAAAAGTTGACCCAAAGCCCCTTGCCTCTCTTCCACCTTCTTGAAGTCAACATAGGAATATAACTGAGTCTCTGTGTGAAGCCTCAGGTGGAGAAAATCCAGATGATGCTTTGGCCAGGAACCTAATGATATCAGGGAATGCAAGCATGGTTCTTCATGTCATCTGGCCCTGGAAGGGGGTGAAAGGAGGGGAGATCTGCCTCCTGCGGTGACACACCACTGTTTTAGGTAGGTTTAAACTTTTTATGCACTTAGATGGCATTTCATTGTCATTTAATGCACAACTGAATATCCCAGGCTGAAATTTTAATCCATGTATCATTCGTGAGGTATACAGGTATTTTCTAAAAGCAAAGGAGATATAAGAGGAGAAATCACAGACAAATATTTATTACACTGATAGTTGAGATTATTTGCACACATTTAGTTTTTAGAAGACTAATTACATTCATTCTGCGTATACACACTCACATTAGATATGGTAATGCCATTTTTCTTATTGTGCACAGCATAGAAATGTTAGATTTATACTAGTAACCCATCTTACCAATCAATCCCCCTGTGGTAGTTATTTCTATTAAAGAACTGTACCTCCTCAAAGGTTTTGGGGCTGGGGGAGTTACTAATGATGGAAGGATGCATAATCAGGAACAAATACAAAGCTGTTGTGCCTGCAAAGAGAATTCAAAAATTCAACTGAGACGAGAGTCGCACATTCTGCCAGCTCGATTCTGATTTCCTGTAAAATGAAACAGTTCTTTTCCTCATAGAGTTAGTGAACATCATACCTATTTATGCCACCAGATACATGGAAACAGTTTTTTTTTCCTATGGAACCTAACAACAAGAAAGCTTGCATTGACTAAGGCCATTTCTGCATGACAACGCTCTTCCATGTCATCTTGCTGCAGCCCTGGGTCTAGAAGGGAGCACATCAGCAACGCTCCCCTCTGCACCCGCTTGGTCCATGATGAAGAGAATGCAATGGCACCACGTCTTCCTTCTGCAGTGCAGCTGGTTTTTTTCCCATTGCTGCGCTATGTAAGGAAGTGTCGCCTATGTGCTTCTGCATGGCCAGAAGTGATGGGCGCGCCGCATGATTGCAGATGCGAAACGGATTTTTTCCATTTTGCGAAAATTGCGCAAGTGCGACGCTCCGTGACAGGATGGCAGTGGGACGGCAACGATGTAATGCAGAAGCGCAACCTGCTGACTGCTGCCATCCTGTGGCAGAACCAAGACAGTGGCATCATGCGGAAAGGGCCTTAGATTCCTTGGGTCAATGATAAGTTGAATTTTTAAAAACTAAGACAGTCTGCAATAGCTATTTTGAAGACATCTGTGACTTCACTCTGCTATACTGTACAAGATCCACTGTTTAAAGGACAGTGATTTTTTCTGTTAAAAAGATAGCATACAGAGATTGGTGGAGAAAGACATCTACCAGGGGACAAACACAATGCTGACAAAATATAGGACAGCCTTTTCTGTTTGGTATAATCAAGTAAGAATCATATGGCCCCTTAGACTACAACCCCCAGCTGGCCTCGTTGGCATAGTTAATGATAAGACATACTGGGAGATGTTAATTCAATACAACTTGGAGGTCCATATATGTTCCACTTGTAACTTAGAACAGCAATTTTTAAATAGACAGAAGTAATGTGGGTGCAAAATCTATGAAACAAAGAGTACATTCTTATGTTGGGTTGGGTTGCAGTGTAGCTAAGTTCTAGTTCACTGTTGCTGCCAACTAATTTTTTTCTACCAAACTCATTCATATGAAATGAATCTTAGACTGGAGTAACAACAGTAGAAGCTCTCACCAGTTTTCTGGGGTCCAATCACCAGGAATTTTGGTAAACGATCACAGGTTTTTTCTTTAGACCAGATATCTCTGTGCCGCTTGTCATCACAAGGGTTCTAAGTGAAGGAAAAAGTAGTTCAACATAATTTAGCTTATTTTGCATTGGTCTACATTGGCTATGTTGCCTACTAATGTATGAGCTTTGGAAAGAAGAGAAAAAATTAACACTTTTAATGAAAAATAAAAGTCTTCACACTCAATTTTGAATGCTAAATGTACTGTATTTAAGCATTGATACTAGGAATTTTTTTACCTTTTTAAAAACCAATGAGCAAATTGCAGCACTCCAGATGTTGTTGGAGTGTTGCGCCTACCAGTCAGCAGAGCCAGTGGGGAAGAATGCAGGGAGCTGCAATCCAAGATCATTTGGAGAGTTGCAATTTATCTATCTGTTACAAATTAAGGCCTAAACCCAGTTGTTAGTCCCAGCTACAGCAGATCAACTGAATCGGGGAACTTGGTAAATCATCAATTATGTAAGTTCCTTTGATTCAGTGTATCTTCTCTTGTTGGGTTTATCACTTGAATTTAAGTCTAAATGTGTGTTTTATCTGACATTGTAAAACTACACTGTTTGTCCAGAGTGATTAGAATAATATGAATCCTTTGTATTTTAAATCAGAAGTGACAGAGAGTGTGTGTCTCCAGTAGAGCATTAATACTGATTAAGGAGCAAAGACACCAATGGCTTAAAGAAACAAAGTAAAGGCTTTATTATAGGAACTCATTCTAAGATAGGAAAGTTACTCAGGGTGCTATCCTAATCTAGCTGCATTGTTGGGAACAGCTGGGAAGAAGAAGGGGTGATGAGAAGAGGTAGAAAAATATCCCTAAGAGTATCAGTAATGATGTAATCACAGACAGCTCAGGATAGGTAGAACCAAGATGGGAGGACACTTTAGTAACTCAAACTACCTAGCTCTATAACTGCTGCTCACTGTGAGACATTCTAGATTCTTCAGTGTTAAGTGTTGTTGCGCTTCTAACAAGAAGTACGTACAAGTGAGTTTCATAGGGCTAAGACTGCAGTTTTATTATTTATTATTATTGAAAACCCAATCTGTTTTACATAGAAAATAGAGCAATTCCAGAAGGTCAGGTACCTGAATGTGTAAGCAGTACCTAAGACAGGTCAGTTCCCCTGATATTCACATAACTTATTTTAGTTTCCTTGGAAGAAAACATTATCATTGTCTCTGAAACACTGTAGGCACTGAAAACAGCTTATAGCTTAAAAGTAACCATTAAATTCCAACATGTTTTGAATGATATGCAGCTTTCTGAACTAAATCCATTTATCCAGTGGATACTTATACTGACATAAGAGAAGGTAATTTTGCCCAGTTCCTCCTGGCTCCTGATAATCGTCTCCAGAGGGGCATATGTTACCAAAACAAATAATGACCACTACCATCACCACCAAACAGGGAGACAGTATAAGAGTCCATAGAGCAAGAGTGATCAACTGGATGTAATATAGTATCGCTTTTAGCTGTCATTTTCCAGTATTTTTGGCAGATTTGGACCCTTTAAAAGGTATTTCTGTGGTGCTGTGAGGCTTCTGGGGAAGGTGGCTAAGTTAAACTTCCATGTTTGTAAACTGTTTGGGATGGTTTGTGTCATTTTTGAGCCTGGCTTTGTTTAAAAAATGGGTGGTGTTTAGGTCTCCTAAAGGGCTTCAGAGGTCACAAAAATTGGTCAGTGCGATCTGTGGTCTGAACTTTCCCCATCCTTACTATGGAGGAAAAAGATCAAGTTTCTTTTAGGGAAAGAAGGATTTCTTCCATCTATATATAGGCCCCACTAGAAATAATCTTTATTACATGTGTGGATAGCTTTATGAAATACATTGCTCTTATTAAATCATTAAGAGGCAAAGTGATAGAAAAATAAGGGTTGGATTTATAGTATTAAGCTAGCAACCAGAAGTTATACTTAGATAGATGCAGATTAATAACTGGCCCTTTACAGTAGAAGATCAATTCATCTTTAGCCAAGAATATAACTTTAGGCAACACAGACTTACAGCAACACAGATTGCAACACAAACTGACAGTTCAAGCAAATCATCTCCAGTAAGTAAAACAGGAGCGCCCTTTTCATGTTCTTACCTGCCAAAGAGGGTCTTTCTGCTCAGGGAAGAGCTCAAAGTACTTGTGAGCCAGTTGAATTGGAGGAAGTGTCTGCAGCTTCAGGTTAGTCCAACTCTGAACAAAATTCGCCAGATTGACAAAGGTGTACAAGCCCAGTTGGTCATTCCCATAGTTAGAGAGATGTGTCATAAAGATACTGATCTTAAAAACAGAAGACATTTTTTTCTTATTGTATCACTAGATGGCAGTAAAATCACAAGGAAGATGTTATTTTACAACATTTGCCCTTAAAATTAGCAAAGGTATGGAATACAATTCATCTTTATCTTAAATTATTTTAAAATCTAGTTACAATACTTAGCCATTATCATTATCTGTCTACATATCAGCTGTGTCATCTAACTTTTGGGCATGTTTCCTATCCTGAAGAAAACTTACACTATCTTCCCTAAACGTATGTCAATCCTGGCTGACCACAAAGTTCAAATGTTACACATCACATCATGTAGCACACATACTGACATATACTCCCATAGGAAGAATTATCAAAACAGAAGGGGTGAGTACCAGAAGGACCAGGGTGTAGCAGGGATACACAGAAATAATTAAAAAATCTGTATAGAACAGTAATGGGCATTACAAACTCAGTTGAATTCAGACAGTATATTAAGAATCCTTGGAGTCCTTTCTGTGATAGAGAAGCTTCACATTCTACATAATACAAAGCCAACATAGGCTTATATGGTGGAGCACATGGCTAGCTTCAGTAGCCCCTGTGAACTGACATCTGAAGATGGTCCGTACAGCTGTCTGTAGGCACTGTTGAAAGAGAACTGAATAAGGGATGAGTAGCTGATGTCTGGGCCTAAATTCTGTCAGATTGTGGGAGCTAAGCAGGCTTTGCCCTGGTTAGTACTTCAATGGAAGACTATCAACAAATACTAGGCGCTTAGGCTATATTTCAGAGGAAGGAACTGGCCAAGCCATCTCTGAGTATTCCTTGCCTAAGAAGACTCCATGAAATACTTGGGGTTGTCATAAGTTGACAGGTGACTTGAAGGCACACACATACACACACTCTGATATCTAATGTTGGTGCTTAGTGGCCCATGCCACCTGGGATTGATGACAGCCTTAACTGACATAGGCTACAATGTCGTATTCACAAGTATAGCCACACCTCCATTGGTAACCACCATTTTATACCAACTACACATTCCCTATATTGTTTAGCTTGGCCTTAGGTAATGCAAGATTAATGAATGGAACATGTGTTTATTATTGCTGATAACAGATTCCCTAAAAATGTCAAGAGCTGTTTTTTCAATGTACTGTCTACTGTTCTTCAGAACTATTATTTTATGAAGTTGCATGATCATTTATTAATTTCCCCCCATCTAACTCTGCATGTAATCAAACAGAAGTATGCTAATTAGAATAGATACTTAAATTATGGCTAGGCTGCACAGTCCCTCAAAAATATGTGGTTGCTAGCTACATGCCATGCCTTCAATCTTGTTTTGTTCCATCATGAGCAGGGTGAGATCAAGAGCAATCCATTTCTTGCTTCTTTATAAGCATACAGCTGGGGAGGACGAACAGGACTGTATGTAACGCAAAAACAAGCTCAGAGTAGTATGGTGAAGGAAGGCATGCTTTATTCCATGACTTGATAAGGAGACGGAAGATCAGGCAAACAAGAGCCAATCTTTACACTGCTCCACACCCTGCTCTAGCTCTGACAGAGGAAAGAAACAAAGTGAAACAAAGTACAGATTTGATACTGAGGAGATGATGGATCAAATATTTTATTACATGAGAAGCAGGTAAAGTGTAGTCCTCTAGATGCTGCTGGACTACAGCTCCCAGCATTTCTCACCGTTGGCTATACTGAACAAGATAGACGGGCTCTGCAACATCATCTGGAGGGCTACACTTTACACATGCTTGGGCTCAATGGAACTAACTTGGTATAACACAGCTTATTTATATGGGTCATACCTATCTGTCCCCTACATGTCTACGGTTGAATTAAAACACAGAGCTAGTCAACTTCACCAGAGGCTAGCTGAGTCCTTGCTATAATGAGCAAAATTGTGGAACTCGGGTGGGACAATTAGACAAATTCCATTCTAATCCTATTCTGAATTAGCAAAACCAAAATAGGCAGCATTTTGCTTGCTTGCAGACATAATACTAAATGGCCTTGTCTTTCTTATTTGGGAAAGGTAGCATAATTAGCTAAAGAAAACCATTAATATCTGTGAATCATACTATGGTAGAAACTGAAACAGAAACAAATTTTATATGAAATGTTAATTTCAAGTTTTGAAAGAAATGCCAATGCATTACACTGAAACACATTTCCGCACTGCACTATTATAGTACTATTATTCCACTTTCAACATCCTATCGAATCCTGAGGTTTGCAGTTTAGGAAAGGGCCTTTAGAATTCTCAGCCAGAGAGTTCTTTGGCCTCAGTAAACTACAAAGCTTAGACTTCCATAGGATGTTAAAAGCGGAATAATAGTACTATAGCAGTGTAGTGTGGAAAGGCCAAAAGTGTTTCTTTGTATAAGAGAAAGGCAATCTTATTGGCACGTTTCAGGTTACAACACATTTTAAAATGTTTTAACTGCCTCTGTATACTAATCCCCCCCCCACAAAAACCTCTACCCTTCTATTTTTCTGCTGCTTCCTTAGAAGTATTTGCAACAAGCATAGTTTTGTACAGAATTTGTTTAATGAGTGTCATCTTATAACACAGCCTGGCTTGTGACTAAAGCCTAAGGCTTCCTTTTTTGTTATTTTCAGAGGATGAAGAGATACAAGGAGATATAATTCATAGGACACAATCTCCCCCTTTAAAGCTAGAACTGTAGAAATGTGTTTTCAAAATACGGCTGTTATCCCTTCAGGCAAAGAATAATGCATTTTTGGCCACATGTATAACCTTTTCTTATTTCTCTTATTATTTTTAGTCCTGAAACCATAAGCAGACCAGAAGCTGGACTGTTGTTTTTAACAAAAAAAGATATAATTGGAAAGTTTCTCTACAAAATGTAAGCTTCATTTTTCCAACAGACTTTCTCCTCCTCCTACACCTGTACTGACCTCTGACTTTTATAATGTCAGTTCACCTCCTGGCAATTCTTTACCTGCCAACAACTTTAGCTCTGCTCTGAAAAGGAAAAAAGGGTGAGAACTTGAAAAGGTTAGCAGTTCAGGGAAAAAATATATATTATTCTTCCCCTGAAGGGAATCTCACTATAATCCTAAAACAGTGCTAGAGTGGAGGCTTGGGTTTTTGTTTCTTTTTTAAAAAATGGACTGAATAGATCACACTAAATCATCTTCAGGGTTAAAATGCCCCTGCCAGAGAGGGGAAACACCTCAAATTCAGTTTTCCTACCACACAGTTTCTTTATACTCCAAATACCTCAACTTTACGTGCAATGAAAGAAACATAATGAAATGTTTGACTTCAAACCATATGAAGTTAGTTTTCTTCACTAACAAGTTCCAAATGCATCTTGCTGCTCTCCTACTGGGAAAAATTAGTCGATGCCCTTCCTGACAATGAAAGGTCTGGCCTCTGCAATTCTACTGTGACTTTAACTTGGTAATGCAGGAAGCAGAAGTCTATTCAATGCTGCTTCTCATTTCATTGCAGTGATATAATAGCAAAAGCCATGCCTAAAACATTTGGTCAGAGTCTTGTTGGGACACTGCATCTTTATAAATGGACTTAACTCTTAACTGATCCCAATGAGCATCATTGGGACATCAGGCACTCTTGCCAGTGTCCAGTTATGTATGTTTGCAACACAGTAACTAGATTTCTTAGCACCTTTGCTATTTAGCTAAGTATATTTAAAGTTACATAACAGAAAAGGTCATACAGGATTCCAGTGATCAGCTTTTCATCTAACTCTTAAACAGACAGAAGCTAGAGTTAGCATCTTCCAACCACATATCTGTATAGGGAAATCTGTATATACATAAAATATTTGATGTAGGAAGCTATGAGAAAATCAACATAGTCTCGTGTGGTACTTCAGAGACTTGCACACATTGACATTTATCCCAGGGTCATAGGTTTTGTGTATCTCCATCTCTATAGTTGAGGAAAAAAGTCTTCCTCTCAGAGAAAGAGATGTGCCTTGGAAGCTTCCTCCCAGAAGCCAGAGAAAAATTCATGGTTGTTACTACCCTGCGGTCGGTGCTCTGATAGGGAAATGGTAAAAGGATCATTCCAAGGTTGAGCTTTGGATGGGTCAGGCGATGCTTCTATTTGCTGGCCCAAAGACTTTCCATTTTCCTGATGCGTCCACTGAACCAAATGGAAGGGGGAAGTATGCCAGGCCTGGAGCTGTTCTACTTATTTTCCATCCAGCTGCCCTTCCAATTTCCATCTTGCCAGTGTGAACCCAGCAGGGCTTTGGTTTGGGCAGTTTCTCTCCTGCCAATCTCATCCCCCGAAGAGTGCCCTTTTATTGTAGTGCAAGTTTCATGTCAAAATGCAAAAACAAAATGTGATCTTTTAACACAGGTTTTAAAAACAAACACCAGCAATTATGTTCTAGTACTATTAACGTTTTTTTCTACATATGGATTAGTCCTTCTGAGCAATTTTCTAACAAATCCATGTTGTCCAATTCTTCCCAAGCAAATAATTCTTTCAGTAATGCGCTGATGGCCTTTGTTGCTCCCTTTCCTTTTTATAAAAAGGCAAGACAGCCTGAATGAATTCAACTAACCTTGCTACCCTTTAAATCAAGTGTGTTCCAGTGAAAACAGCCTATATTATTAGATTACATCACCCCATCTTTTAAAAGCCTTCCTATTACAGCATTTCACTGTTTGTGGCTTCAGCGCAAATATATCCACTCTCCTTCACCTTTTCTCCCAAATAAATCTGAACACTAGCTGTGTTTTATTGCACTCTCTCTGGAAATTAATATCTTTTATAAATGGAGTAAACCAAATGCACAAAATGTTCTAAAGGGTAGTTTGGCCTCTGACTAGTCACAGGTTTCCAACTTTCATCTTTTTCACAAAAGCAATGGCAAAGGTTCTTAGTCCGCTTCCTTATTGCATAGAGCCCTCTGGGTAAGCTATATAATCACCTCCTTTTGACTTCTTGCCAGCCCACCTGCTTTCCTACAAGGCAAAATCAAAGTGAGAAAAGGTCTCCTTTTGGGTTTCTCTTCATTCCTATGCTTTGAAATAACAAGCATTTTGCCCAGCTTTTAGTTTATGATAAGAAACTGCAGTAAGAACAGTAGAGGCATTCAGACAGTACCAATTAAATTAGTTTTACACTGTTATTTTTACTCCATGTTTTGTGACAGCCGTTTGACACATTTAATGCCAAGAGCACAGAGTCCAGTAGTGGCAAGCCACCCTGTTGTTGCAGAGCCTCCATTCATTTGAAGAGGATCTGTGTTTATGCAAAGCTCATTGCACAAAATGGTGATTGTACATTGTCAGCAGTGCACTGTGGACCACATAGAAGGTGCAATGTCGCAGAAATCCCTGATATCAACAGTCGTCTCTCTATTATATGAGGTTTTCCTTCCAACACAATAGTCACTTCTTACACAGAATTGTGTATATTACCATTTAATAGGTACAGTGACTTCTCTGTTGCTGAGTCTTGAACTGATGATGACTTATAATTCTTAGGCACTTGTGTGTTGAAACTAATGTATGTGATGGTTGGCATGATTGCCAACTTATTTCCAGCTGGAGTTCTACACCTTTAGCAAACTAGAAATGTGTACATTTCCACCATGAAAACATTATGAATTTAAAGCTGTATAAAACCTTCATATCTACCCTTTCTGTGTTGTTTTCATTTTTTGTTGCAGCTCTTCCTTGACTGATGGACAGCTTCAACACCTTTCTTAAAAAACAGTCTTTTTCCTGAAGCAATCCTAGCCAATTAAGGCAGACGTCACAAAGCTATATCAGAATCCTTCCAATTTAATACAGTGCTGTTATTTTAGTCACAGAACAAATGTTTACAGGCCACAAGAGCTATGTTTAACTTTCAGACCATCTATTTTCCAATTAATTTTGCATTGTGTACACTGTGTATGCATGTCCCTGATACTGTCTCTATATTACTCTGAAGAGTTCAATCTCAGGTATTGAGAGACTCAGCAACAGCTGCTCTTACACTATTAGACTCACAAAGTGACAGAATAATGAATTAGGCTTCGGTCTGTGCTTGAATATATTTTCTTAAATTGGGGAAGAGAAATTCATTTTTTAAAAGATGGATGGCATAAAAACCCACTGTATTCAGTGTGCCTAATAAAAAGAGACCTCTCTGAAACATCATGCTTTTACTTTCACATAAGCTGTCTGGCATAATCTCACAGCTACTATAAATATCCACTGGTAAATGTATCTAGAATCTCCTTCTCTTCCCCCCTCTCCCCTGTTCCTGAACCTACTGGAATATAGGAATAATATGTGCAGCCATATTGACTATTTTTATAGAAAAGCAGAATATAATTTTTTCTTGTTTTTGTTGTTATTGTGTACCCTCAAGTCATTCCTGACTTATGGAAAGAACAAATCTTTCCTGGCAAGATTTGTTCAGAGAAGGTTTGCCCTTGCCTTCCTCTGAGGCTGACAGAATGTGATTTGCCCAAAGTCACACTGTGCATTTCATGGCTGAACAGGATTTGAACCCTGGTCTCAAGAGTCCTAGTCTAACACCCAAACCACTATACCATACTCGCTCTCTCAGCTATCCTGGAGAGAGTTTTATAAGTTTTCTTGTGGTTGTCATGTGCCTTCAAGTTGTTTCCAACTTGTGGTGATCCTAAGGTGAACCTCTCATGGGATTTTGTAGGACTTTGTAACGCACCCATGGTCACTCAGTGAGTTTCCATGGCTGAGCAGGGATTGAATCCTGGTCTCCAGGGTTGTAGCCCAACACTCAAACCATTACATCAAGCTGGCGTTCCCTCTATAGCTTTTACAAGTTATATATTCAGATAAAACTAAGAAATGTTAAAGGAGCTCCTATGTGGCATTAAAATGGATGGAAAAACAGGCAGACATGGAAATGCTTGTCTGTTTCTGGATCAAGGCTTGCCTATTTGTTCAAGAACAGGATTAGACTGTCAAGAAGTTTTCAGCAGAAGCAAGAGATGGTCAGTAGAGGAGTCCTAGTATAGCTTATCTTATATCTCCTTGAAGCATAGGAAACATCTGCTTAAAGAATATATGGTACTATCGGTGAAGCCAGGAATTCCAAGAAGGACCCTGAGAGAGTTTGATGTGGTACTTGGGAGAAGAGACACTTGTTGCCTCAGGCAACACATTTTCTGTGTCATTAAAGAATATAAAGCTGTACATTATTGTTGTTGTCATTGAAGATATGTTGGGTTTTGAACTAGTTTCTTGGGCTCAGCAGGGATGCAATGAAGTTTTACCAAGATATGCATAGTATTTTTGGAAGTAACTTCTCTGTTGCTTTGGTAATTTCTGTTTTAATAATATATTATATCATGTATTTATTTGACTTCTTTGATTCCAAAAAATTATGGAACAAAGATTTTAAATAAAGTTTGCAGTAAGAAATGCTAATGTTGATAATACTTTTGACTGATGTATCCCAGTAATTGTGTAGGTTTTTCAGTGTTTTCTGGACATGGCTGGCACTACTGGCCTCTTCCCAAAATAGCAGGCAGCCTAATTAAGAACATAGTTGCTGGTTCATTTGCTCCAGCTGTGGCTGTTTCTGAACAACAGATTGGTTCCGCAAAGCAGTTTACATGTATTCCAAGCAACAGAAACTAATCAGAATACTATAGCCCAAGACCCCATAGGAGCATTGGGCTTTTCTAGATCTTTTCTGTGCCTTCCATGCAGAGATTGAGAACTACGTGTCAGCATTTATCATGTTCATGGGTGTAATCAATGGCTGTGTAAATCGTAGGAAAAAATGATGATCACTGATGAGCACTGGGATGGTTTTCTCCACTGCATATAACAAAAATACCATTATAACAAAATGCCATTTTAACTCCACTTAGTACCATTTTAGCAAAATACCATTTTATTCTGAAGATTTTGAATCTTATTCCAAAGCTTGACTGAAATAAGATTCCTTTTCTTAATTGTTGTTAACTGCCATCCGGTCAACTTTGACTTATGGCAACCCTATGAATGAGAGATCTTTATATTACCCTATCCTCAACCGCCTTGCGCAGGTTTTGCAGATTCAGGAATGTGTCTTCCTTGATTGAGTCTATCCAGCTGTAATGCACTCTTTCTCTTTTTCTACTGCCTTCTCCCTCAATGAGCATTCCAGTCTCTTCCAGTGAGTCATGTCTCCCCATGATATGGCCAAAGTACTACAGTCTCAGTTTAGTCATCTTGGTTTCTAGGGAGAGTTCAGGCTTGATTTGATCTAGGATGTATTTATTGGTCTTTTTACCAGTCCAGGCTATCCATAGAAAATTATTTGCCTTTAAAAGACAGTATTCAGTAAGATTGCCAGCTTGCTCTTGGCAGTCTGTGCTACAAGATTAAGGCCACTAAAAACAGAAAAGTATTTTGCTAATCTTTTTTTGGTAGTGGCAGTGGCACAAACCCTCTGAGGTTGACATTCCCCCTTCAGAGATCACTTGAAAATTGCTTAGAAGTCTTTGAAGACAACTTAATATTGTTTTTGTTCAACAAATTGAAATATGTATATTGTTCTCCAGTAACATTTTTCTCCAATACAACCATCTAAATTAGGGACTGCTAGGAAGCACTCCTTTAACTGGTATATTTTAAGAGAGAAAAGTGAACGGCACCATTATCATTCTGAAAAACATTTGCCCAAGTTTGGCCTTGTTACACTTGATCTATAATTTGGTCCTGTTCAAAATATGCTTGATCTCAGTTAAAATCAATCAAATGTAGGATCAAGTGAAGATATCTTCAGGTGAAGGTATCCCCACCTGGATGCAGTTCAGAGAGCACAGCTTGAATATATTTGATCTAGAAGGTAATAAAACACATGGAGGGTCACTGCTTAGGATGGACTATATAGCTTGGACCATTTGGGGTTTCAAAATGTAACTTCATTCACATGTTCTCACATTGCTATATACAGTTAGCATAAAGAGATACTGGAACACAAAACAAGGGATGTGCAATTGTAGTAGCTCAGACAGAATGAGAAAGATGAGGGGAGAAAAAAAGATACACAAATATCTTTACTTAGATTTACAGACAGGTATGTTTCTATGTTGAACTCAGCCCTTGGGTGTAATTGCTCTTCTACAGGCTCAGAGAGACTGATAATGTCTTCCTGTCATGTTTCATTAGGAAGACTTACAAAACAAATATACTGCTGAACTGTTCTATATCTGCTTACATTGGGTTGAAAACCTAAATGTTTAGTTTCTTCATCTTTCACAAGATGTCCTTAGGAGAGTGGTAGCATTAGGACATTGGGAATGGAATGGAAATATGATTCAGCTACTCTTTATTTTTAAATCCTTGCAAAGATATGGCATGGAAGTATGATTCTACTAGCTCAGAATATTTATTTCCAAGTGTTTACAAAGACAAGACCCTTCCATAAGGAGGGAGCAATAATTTTTTTGTCAATTTCCTCATTCCCACAGCAGCCCCCAGGTTATCCCCAAAATGTTGCGCACAAAATCAAGATTTTTGTGAGGTACTGTGAGGAAAGTGCGTATAAGTGAAAAGTGCTACCTACCCCTTCTTTTGGTAGGAGCCAAAAGTACCTTTTTCCACTAGCATATTCCATTCATAGATGTCTGGATCCAACCAAATATTCATACTTAATGTAAGGATTCAAGTTAAGAAAGTGGTTTGAAAAAAAAATCTTAACTTGAATCTTGTCTTCAAATTGAAAACATCAGTCGTATTTGTATTACTCAAGTGTGATGTACATGATGATTAGTAGTTTCACCACATTTTTTTTTGGTGGGGGGGAATAAAGGGGCAAAGTATATTTTTAGATGGGTGACCATCAGCAATAAATAAATAAATAAAAAATAGAAAGCAAAAATAAAAAAACTCGGTATCTGCAATAGGGCTTGGAGTACAGAGACAGGTTTTAGGCAGCGCTTTACCCATCCCTCACCTGCCCAGATGATAATATGTGAATATATATGTGAAAAATATCTTTCCTTCAAGTAATAAGGGAGTCCAGAAATAGGGGAGTAGGTCCTTAGGGGATATTCCTCCAACAACATCTGATGATTACTTTCAAGCTGTGAGAAGATCATGCATTCTATGAAATATGCAGGAGGAACTATCTGGACCAAGAACATTTTGTGTTAAGCCCCCAAGCAAAGAACATCTTTTCTATATATTGTACCAGTGTAACTAAATGCAAGCAGGAATACTTTGCTGGCAGATACGGCCTGAGCACCAGGAAAGAGGATGTCATAGAAAAGGAATGAGACTTCAGTGAATAAGTCCTAATGGACAATAAAACCTGAGAATATTAAAAATGTTGTGAGATAGTATCTTATATAAATAGAACAAAATGGATAATGTACATCAAATATCTAATTAGCACAGGAAAGTCATCAATAATTTTTATTGTACATTACAAAACAGGAAAATCTTGTCAATTGGTTTTGAATTGTCAAAAGTGTTGGTTCGGTCTGGTGACTATCAATAAAAGTACAGGAGCAAAGTAAAACCTTGAACTGTATCTCTGACATATACAAGTAATAGTCACAGGAATATACTGTTGACTCCAATGCAACAAAGTTTAAGAATGATTCATCTAATAATAATTCTCCAACCAACTACTTAAAAGGATTTGGATTCAAAGGCTAGATGGAGGGTTTTTTTGGGTGTGTGTGTGTGGTTATTCTGTTGTTTGACAAACACTGTCTGCATTCTCTAGTACTTTCTTCCTTGTCGTGTCCAGTATCTTTCTAAATACTTCTCTAAAATTCACTGCACAACTTCAAGCAATAGCAGCAAGAAATGCATCTACAGTATCCCTTTAATGATGCATTAAGACAAGGTCAGTTACTTGTCACTTGTTATCTGGTGCTTCCTCAAACACCTACAGAGAAGCAGAGAAAGCATTTCTTACTGCCTTTGCCGCTGGCCACTCTAAATACTTTAAGACCATCCTTGTATCTGCATAAATAAATTTTAAGAAATTTGTAGCATACCCTAAGTTCATTCAGTGTGCTTCATTCCAACCTAAGGAACCATGCTATTCAATTTAATATGGAAAACTGGGATAGACTAGGGTAAGCCTTGTCATTAGTCAGAGTGAAGCAGTCACTTCAAGCAGCAGACAATGTTGGATGTGCTACAGGAGAAAGCTGAGTCACACACAGGCTATAGTGTACAGTCTATTAGCCTGCTTCCATCATATGCAGTGAAGGACACTGTGCCATAGCTACTATTGAAGAAAGATTCAACTCCAGTCCCAGTTTTGTAGATGCAGCGGATGGAACATCATCTTGGGTTTTTTTGTTTTTTTTGTTTTAGCCCTAGAGTTGACATTCAACAAAGAATTAAAATTTTGCTCCTATGGGAATACAACACTATTTGGAGGTGAAATGTTATTGTGAAATGTTATTGTTACACACCCTTCAGTGTTTCACAGATGAAAACTGGGACACATGTGGCCAAGTAATGTCAGAATATGGTCAAAATGACAGAAGTTATTAATGAAGATGAACACAAAGCTAAGAGAGTCTGCATCACTTTGCTTTTGCTGGAATCTTCTACCTCTCCTCTTCTCTCCTCTCTGCTGAGTTAACTGAGTGCAAACTATTTTTGTGCTCTGAACTTGAATCTGTAGCAAATGAAGTAAGCTAAGGACAAGGGAAGATGTGGGAGAAAAGAGAGAAACCAGGACATTTTAAAAGAGGCTGAAAAAATGAGATGACAGAAAATTAGTTCAGGCCATCCTTGCAAAATCAAGAGAGTTAGAGGGTATGTTTTCAGTGCTACAGCTCAAATGGCTCACTGTTGCTATTCCCAACTGAATGGGAATAGCTGTTAAAGGAGCAGTGAGACAACAATCAACAGAGATAAAGCACCCTGCACCAAGAAGCTGCTGTTCAAAGAGGTGATGTCTGCAACAGCAGAGAAAGTCAACGAAGAAAGATGGTCTTTGCTGAATCTGAGTACTGGTACTTTATACTTCAAAGAGTATGAATCAGCAAGAGAACAATTTGACATTGTCCACATCAAATAACTTTGCATTCACCATCCTGAAAGTTTTCAGCCTGTCTACTTCCTTGAGGACTTTTTTTTATGTCATTAGGGAGCTACAGAAGGGCCTCTGTCACAATGATCTAGAAACCTCCTAGCACTTGAGAAGCAACAAAATATGCCATAACCTATGACATTTTGGAGTCACGTAAGGGGGTATTGCAGCTACAATTAGCTGCTTCACTAAGAATTCACATCCTTTGCGTGATAGTAGTGGGGTAGCCCCAAGGAAAGGAACAACAACAACAGCAGGAAGATCTGCTCAAAGGCAAAGAAATTCTTGTTATGGATCAGTAAGCAAGCTCTGTCCTAGAAAACCTACCACAGTACTGTCAACATGGAATACCATCAGTAGCAATAATAGTGTCACTCACTTCAAAAGGGGAAAAAAATCAAGATGGTAGTCAGCTATTGTTTGAAAGTAATACAATGTGAAATAAATTGACACCTGAGGTGCCAAATTTAGAATCATGTGAAAGATAAATAAAAAGGAATCGAGAACATTCAAGCAAATACACTAGAACATACCAGCAAAATTAGTAGCATTAATTATCAGGGGAAATTTAAAAATATACATACATGAAATAGTCTATGCCTAGAGTCACATTTGAGACACATTTGGTAACAGAAAAAAATACAAGGAATTTGGAAGAAAAACTAATACCTCTTCATTTTCCTTCCTAAACACTAAGTATACTATACGAAGTATTATGGGAAGTGTATCTACTCCTTGAAGAAATGTAAAATGGAAGATTCTCTTGCCAGCAAAGTCAGCATTTAAGAAATAATACTTGCTCTACTCAGGCCCTTTGCACACATTACCCGTTTGCGCGGCTGGGGGTGTGTGTCTCGCACGAAAAGCCTCAGCAGGAACGCTGCCGCTTCCCTGCTGCTTGAGTTCTGCAGCGCTTCCTGGTTGCGTGAGCGTTGCGCAAGCACCCCGCTCCTTCCTACCGCAGCGCAACCTGGGAGGCTAGCACTGCAGCAGGAAGCGCGACTGGCCCGGCTCCCCACGCACCACACAGCAGGTAAGTGCCCCTGGAGCACTGCGCAACTGCGCACCATATTCGGCTTAAAGCTGAAAATAAAAAGGTGCGTGTCCGCTCTGCGTCCGGCTCTTGAATGCATCGTATGGACCGCCGCTCCCATTTACGCGATGCTCAAGGGGCCCTCTCACAAAAGAAACTGCGTGTGAAAAGGGCCTCAGTAATAGAGAACATTTAGCCTTCCAGAAGTTCTAGAATACAACCCCTACAATTCCTTATCATTTGCCATATAGGGTAGATATAGAGTAGGACTGATGGGAGGAAGCTTTAGGGCAAAAGCTTCCAGAATGCTAAAAGTTTTCCATCCTCAGCTTAATGTTTAGTCTGATATAGTGAACAAGACTCAAAACTCTATAAGGTTAGAGGAAGACCTATCTCCTTTTGTTGTTGTGTGCTGTCAAGTCATTTCTGACTTATGGTGACCGTAAGGTGACCCTATAGTGGAGTTTTCCGGGGCTGAGAGTATGTGATGTGCTACAAGGTCACTCAGTGAGTTTCCATGGCCAAGTAGGGAATCAAACCCTGGGGTCATAGTTCAACACTCAATCCACTCTACCATCCTCACCCTAATCAAAATAATTTTGATAATTTCTGCCAAGTATAGGAGGGTACACAGTCCATTTCACTGAAGATGCTGGAGCCCTCTTTAAGAAACAACAATTTCAGGGAAGAATTTCTGATTTTCACCCCTGACTAAATGAAGGTGACCCCAAAGGCACCAGATCCCATATGATCTTGGAAGCTAAGCACAATCAGCCCTGCTTAGTAGTACTTGGATGGGAGACTACCAACAAATACCAGGTGCTGTAGGCTATATTTCAGAGGAAGGAACTGGGAAAACCACCCCTGAGTATTATTTGCCTAAGAAAATGCTATTAAATTCACAAGATCACTGTAAGTTGACAGACAACTTGAAGGCAGATACACACAAACACACAGGCTTGCTATTTTCCAGTGGATGATCAACCTGAGGGATCAGGAATGTGTCGTCCTCCAGATGTTGATAGACCTCAACTTCTTTTAGCCCTAGCTAGCACAGCCAAGAGTGGTAGGTGCTATATTCCATGCATTCCCCATCCTTTGTCTAACTACTCAGCTGCAATAGCTGTTAGAACTGTAACCAGTGCACACTTATCTGGGAATGAGTTCTACTGAATTCAGTAGGACTCATTATGCATGAGTTGACATGCACAGGACTGAAGTGTATGAGCATTTACTGCTGTAGATTTGACACTCAGCAGGAGCTTACAGATGTGCAGCTCTTATTCAAAATAGGAAGTATGTTACAAACTTTCAGTATTCTTTATACAGTCTGATAAAGCTCTTTATACAGTCTGATAGAGTTTAGGCATTCTATATGCTTTATGAACACAATGGGCTTTATGCCAGCATAATTTTATAGCTGCTATCAAATTACAGTTCAGCCAGCAATATTTTGAATGTAAACCAATTTCACATATATGCACACACATTAGGGGGCAACTACATGAGGTACTTTAACACACATTCTTATGTTACTTCCAATAAATATTAGGTTTTTTTTTTAACCTTGAGAAAACTTAGAATGCCTGGGGAAAACTGAGCAAATGTACACTGTTGTGCCATATAAGACATTCACATATGGTACTATGGCTATTTTCCAGCACAGAATGTAAAAGAAACTTTATATATCTCCTTTCATTACATCATCCATCCATCCATCTATCTATCTATCTATCTATCTATCTATCTATCTATCTATCTATCCATCTATCTATCCTTTCATTAAATGTTGAGAGACCAGCATATACAAGACTGTGTGTCTGAAGCTGTCTTTTTTTTTTTTAAAAAAAGCAATATACCTCCAGTGTGTTTACACTAACAGGTATAAGACATGAATATGACAAATATTTGTTTTATGTAGGTACAGTAAAAGCGGACCACAGGAAACCAGGGTTCAAATCTCTATGCAAATCTACTGGATGACTTTGGACAAGTCACACTTTCTCAGCCTAAGAGGAAGGCAATGGCAATCCTACCTGAACAGATTTTGCCAAGAAAACTCTGAGAGGACCATCATAAGTAGCAGGTGTAAACTTGAAGGCATACAACAACAACAACAACAACAACAACAACAGTGAAAGAACTATGATTATTTGTAGTTCAGTTCTGAGAATGTACTCAGGTTTCAAACCCATATTTGCTTCTGTAATTGGAACAGACTTATTTTAAGATTGGGAAATAAGAGCTGCAGAGGTTACTAGTCACCCCAGATTTTACCCTGTTCCCACATACATTTTCAGCATTTGTACCATGGGGTTGGATAAAGGGTGGAGAGGAGTTGAGTGCTAAGATAGGAAGCCCTGCCAAATTATAAGAATTCCCTGCCTGCTCACCTAAGCATTAGTTTCACATGCAATAAGCCATCATAATATGCATTGAGCAGGGACTAGGCTAGCTATTCATACTTGTGACATTGGCATGCATTCCAGTCCAGCTCTCAAACGTAAAAGGGATCCACGTACATGTTGATGTGCACAGTGTCTGTTACACAGTCAGGAATCCTAATTGCATCAGAACTGCACTGCAATGAAGGCCCAACATGCTTATAGTTTTAAAGGGATAAGGGCTCCTTCAAATTGCTCTCATGAATCTGCAGATATGGGCACATCCAGGGGAGCATGTTAATGATTGAATGAAATTAGGTGGCATAGCTTTGTTTCTATGTTACTGAATGTTTCCATGTTATTGAATATATGGGAACTATCTGATTCACTGATGGATCACTTAAAGCAAAATGTTTTATCTCTCTCTCTCTTACACCAAAAATTTAACACAAAAAAGATCTTATGACACAGAACAGATAAACAAGGTTTTGCCTTAACAAGAATTCCTATGAGTATTACCTTTTAGAAATTAGGTACTTTAGATCATCAAGCGGAATTAAATATATCACAAAAACTGCATGCCCAAAAAGAAGTTGCAAAGAAACACCTACCAACACAGAGATGCTCTCACATTGTGTGGAACTTCTTTTGTTGGTTGTAGGTCAAAAGACTGAAGTGTCTGAGATGAGAAACCAATTTTGAAGATGGCAAAACTTGAGATGAGATAGATGAATAACAGTCATAGTAGCTGGTAGGATTGCAGTGCAGCAGCCCTTGTTCATCAGGCAAATGGGGGATAAGTATCAGCAACTTGTTCCATAGGAAACACTGGTAAGCAGCCATGCACACTTGCATACTAGCGACCCATGCAGAAAAAGCAGCTGAGGAATAAAACCTTCTCTCAAAGATGTTAAGACACTTGCCTTCTTTGTCCAGTTGAACAGAATAGGTCTTTGCCCCTCCTTTAGTCTGAGATACCTCCCCACCAACAAAATTAGGTGTGGAGTGCATAAAGAAGTAAGCAACATCTTGCTGTTGTATCTTGTAGAGCTCCAGGCACCTCGGTGTACGTTGTAGTGATGCAGGCTGTATCCATGCTTGCTTAATGACATCCTGCAAGAATGGGACTGTGGCAGGAGTAGGGGCCTGAGTGTTCACTATTTGAAAGACCAGATCTGATACTGGAGCTGGAGGAGCAGAGACATCAAGATCATCCCGATGCCTAGCTCAGCAACTAACAGAAGCAAAGTGGAAGCCAAAACTGTGACTGGAGATGATACCAATCTCACAGTAGGTGTTGTAATGGTACGAGTTGGTAGAGAGACTGGTGCTAAAGAAATTGCTAGAAGATCGGTATGCTTTGCCGCCTTCTTCTTGTTAGGCTTAGGATGCTTGTCTGCTAAAGCAGAGCCTCTGCTAGAATGCCTCTTTTTGCCTGGTTTATCCTTTGACAACTGGATCAAAGAGGGTGATTCCCCTGCCACTGAGGGTGCAGTGGACTGTGGGACACCAAGGGCTTTAGATATTAGTATCAAAGAAGGTGGTAACTACTTTGATACTGAAGAGGGCAGTTTCGGGACTGATTCCATCAATGTTGAGGTGGTTAGTACCAGTAGCCTGACGTTTTTGTCGGACGGTCCTCCTCGTGAGGGTGCCGGACCAGGGGACTGGTCTGCCAGCTTGGGAACCCAGGATGGTTTGGAAATTCAACACAGACACAGCGTTAGG
>CAOLHI010005421.1:0-69766 GCA_948474755.1 Ctenosaura bakeri
TTCTCTATGATGTGGCCACAATGATGGATGAAAGAGAACTGAGGAGGTTTGAGTGGCAACCTTAATGAGCATGTGTGGCATGTTGGGTGGTTGCCCTTCAGCCAAGGAGATCAAGCTCTAGATATCTCTGAAGGTGGTGTGTGCAGGCATAGAGAATGTGTAAGTCACAGAGAAAGAATAACCAAGACTTCAGACTTCCACCTCAAATTAAACAGAGTGACAAAACACACACACTGAACTAATTATCTAAGCAATCTCCCGCAATTAGGAATCAATGCATTCAAAACTGGAGCTGAAAAATTGCATTAGTTTGTGCTAGGATGACTGATAGGATAACGGAACTAGTATTTTTCTGTTTGCAAAGAACTTTTGGTATAGCAGCTGGCTGCTCACAAGTGAAACAGGGGTAAGAAGAAACAATACAAATTCACATTAATTGAAAAAAAATGTTTTTTTAAAAAATGTCTGGTTCCTGGGTTGCTCAAAAGATAAAGGTTAAACCAAACTATGGCTTAGTTTTCCATCCAAATGAAGATAGAGCCATCCACTCTCACTAGTGACTCAACTAGCATAATCTCATTTGTATTTCTTATGCATTCCTTCTATTGCACTCCATCAAACCATTTTATATGTCATATCTTCCTATGTATGGTTGCCTACCTCCACACTTTTAATACTAACTATATGTGCCTTAAATAGCACCTTTGATGTTTATAATTATATTTGGCAGTTCCAGCTATTCCATTCAGTTTATCTCAGTGTATCCTACAGACTCTGATCCTGTAGGATATCTGCATCTTTAAAAGAAATTTCTAATCTTGAGTGGCTCAAGTTCTCAAGAAAAATAAAATGCTTTATTGTCATATTTTAAATGTTCAAACACTAACAAATTAAATTGTCCTCTATATTAAGACTCCTATCAGGAATTTTTGATGTCAACTTTTGTTTAGCTTTTGGCCACAGTCTCAGTAACACAAATATGCACAGTTAAGAATATACTGCAATTTCGGAGGGGGGATGACTGTGTGATCTCTGCATATTGCTACATTCAATGATAATTTGGTGATTTATGGCTTTATAAAAACCATAATACTTACCATCCTCAAAAACTGCCCCAGTTTGAAAAGATAATTCAGAGCTATGCTCTGCCTCACATGGGTACACAGCTCTTGCTTTTCTGCTGACAACACTGAAAAATAGTACATTTTTTTTAGTGCTTAAAAGAAACAAGTAGTGCTTACAGGATCAGTATGCAGTGGTGACATTTTGAAATAAAACTAAGGGCAGCCCATGAAGGGCTTCAATGTTCAAGCATGCCAAGAAAGCAAAACTGTACTGTATCTGCATGAGAAATCACCTCACTTATCTCAGGGTGAACAAAATGCAGCTCTCCAGATGTTGTTGGACTTCATTTCCAGTCATCCCTCACCAATGTTCCCCAGCTAGAACTAGTCCAAGCTCATCTGGATGACTACACTTTGCCCACCCATGCACTATTGAACAAATGCAGGGCATGCAAGACGATAATTTATTCTTAATGCAAAGAAACCATAAGGTGCGGAGAAGCCTGTTTCACTAAGGTCATTAAAAAATCTCAACACACTTCAGTTAGTGCAGCTATTCCTGGAGGCATATATGCTGGTAACTGTAGCTACATTTTTAAAAAATCCAAAAGTAATTACTGTCAAAGGTCCATAAATTTACACTCAGATTTCTGCTGAAACAGTATGAAATTAAACTGGAAACTTGTGTAATTTGGCTATTAAATATGAAGAAATTGAGGTCTACAGTGATCACTGTCTCATATAATCGCAGCTAGATGCAGCTTGTTGTTTTCCAAAGAAAATAACAAGAGAGGATGGGGGAGGGAAGAGAGACCAATAAAAGCAATAGCCTTGGCCATGTCATAAAAGCTGCTTTTACACCCAGAGAGATGCACAGTAAAATTGCTTCACACAACCTTTTGCCTGAAGTAGCAGAAGAAAATCATGTCACACACTGTTCAGATCTAAACAAAAGCAAATGGAGGTATCTTTACTCCTCACACAATCCAGTTCCATCCATGCTTTCTCACTATGGGTGGAGCTGCAGTTAGGATTCAATATGAAGTAGTCTGTGACAGTGCCACTCCATGTGGTCCCTGGACACTGTGCCTCTGAGCCATTAGCTGGCAGTCCTTGCTTAAGTTTCCAGGGGGAAAAAAGAAACAACTGTAGCCAATGGGCACAAATATGGTGCCAGTCCCTCAAACCAGATACCCAGAGAAATAATGATTTAAACAACAGTGTTTAGACAGATCTTCACCATCAGTCAAATCTAAAAATGTTGCTTGTATCACAAAAGACAAAATGATTAGTCTATCTCTTTAGGCCGTAAGTTACTTTTAAAGGAATATTACAGGAAACATGGTTACCTGCATGCTGCCTACTTTTTCTTTTTGTTTTTTACAAAAATGGGGGAGGGAGACAGAAACTTGGATGAATATAACCAAACAGAACAGCACTACCTTCCAGCTGGTCTGTCAGTCTCTCTGCCAGGAGAAGGGAAGGAGAATGCCGATAATGATGGTCCAACCGAGGTAGGTGCTGCATTCGACTGGATATTTGTCCAGGAAACCATCGATGAATGAATCTCACTGGAACTGAAAGAAGATATTTTCAAGGAAGGATTATCAATTTGTAGTTTTAACTCCACACCTCTGTAAATCACTGTTCTAAATTTTGATACCTGTGAAATCAGTGAATTTGTTTGCTTCCCATAATGCATGCTTCAGCTTTATGAGATACCTTTCAATACATGGCACCAATCATACATGAATCATAGCAACTCTGCTAACATGAAAAAATACTGCTTTGCGTCATGCAGGCAAACATCTTTTTACTCTTTAATGATCTAGTTTTATTGCTATATATGAACCATGTCATGCTCTTAGAACAAAATGAAGAGGCTGAATGAAATAATGAAGTTTATTCAGAAGAAGGTTAGTTGACACCCAGTGTGATCTAATCAAAGTCTGAGAACATCAAACAATTGCTAATAGCATGTCTAACAAAGAGTTACAGAATATTATACTGCCATGAACAGCAGTTAATATCCTGAGAGATATGGATAAATTGTCCATCATAGTTTTTGATTTTTTCTAAAAAAAGGATTCACTCTTCTTAGATAAAATGCAACACTGTTCCGTGGTGGAATAGACGGATATGGAAGGGAGTGAAAGCTTCAGAGCTATGAGATGCCATCCAAGTTCTAGTCTCTAGTCTGGCCTGAAGTCAAAGGATGGGTTTTACGTCAGACTGTTTTACAAGATCCATTTTAGGTGATTCAGAGTCACTTTAAAGTTGGGATCTCCCTGCAGTCACTTCTATAAAGAGACTATTGAAACATAAATGTTATTAAAACTTTCAAGTTTCCTTCTCCTAAGTTGACCTAAGCCAGATCTCAGAAGAGAGAAAGAACCATGAATGTTATCACTGGATTCTGCAGTACAGGACTGAGCTATATATTGAGCTACAGGAATTACTGTAAATATATTCACATGTCATTCAATAGCATATAGATTCAGTATATCAAGTGACAAAATGTGTGTTCCTCAGCTGTTATCTAATGTGTAAGCTACACACTGAATGCACACCCTTTCCAACAAGCAAAATAAATCATGAGAAAAGCAGACACCTTTGAGTTTCATTCTTCCTTCTCCCTTGCTTTATGAGAAATTCAGTCTTGCTGTAGAGAAATCACTGCAGAGCTCCTGTCAGATACAGCTTGTAGATATATGTATGAAGAGTTCATGGCCTACAATGCCTGAAAGGAGTGTTGTGAAATCTCTGTGGATGCAACTAGAAAGAATGCTGCTCATCTAACATCCACATGGATCTTTAATTCATTGTCTCTCTCAAAATCCATACGTGTATTTCTATTTCAAAACAAAAGCCCGAGTTTGGCAATAAAATATATACTCAAATTGATTAAAAATCTCATTCTTATATACCCGGCTCATGTGATGTTGAAACAAATTCCTGAATTATATGTCCCTTGGATTACAATACATTTAGAATAGCTAAAAGTACATAAATAAAAATATGAAATATTTTTACAATCATGGATAAATGGAAACAAGGTGAAAAATGGAAGAAATATTATCTGCAAAAGAGAAACTGTCGATCATTTTTCTTTGACAAGGAAAATTATTGTCTTGTATAGTTCAGGTGCGTGGGAGGGATGCATAGGAAGGTTATAAACTACAGCTAGAAATCTGCACTGACATTCAGGAGCCAATTCCTGAATGTTTATCTGACTTGTTCCTAAGGTAACTCTGATAAACAAAATCCTCTTATCTCAAAAATCATTGAGCAAAGAAAGCAAAACGGAAAGGCCATGGAAAGAATCTACACCACCTCTTTAGAAAACTGAGGCCCCTTTCAGTCATAGTTTTGTAGTTGTCAAAGTCTGCACACATCAGGTGCAGAACTCCATATGAATTTAAAATACTGGTACTACATAACGCATATTAAAGGTTACGTGTTGTATGTAGACATAGAAATATTGGATGGAAATAGAGATGAGAAGATATTGTATTCCTAAATATCTTTGTTGAGATTCTGCAGAAGTGACTCTCAGGACTATAGTAGCATGATCCCTGTTTCAGAACAGCTATTCTTGAAAGCAAGAAATTATCCCAAGTACTTGAGAGAGGAGTAAGACAAGCAGGATTTCCCACTGCATCTAAAATCTGAGACACGATAAAACTGGGCACTTATTTATTTATTTATTTAACTTGTATACTGCCTTTCTCCCAGAGTGGGATCCAATATGGCTTCCAGAGAGAGTCAATAAAAAAAACTGCAGCACTGGAAAGAAAGGAAGCATATTGATATAGAAGAATGGAAGTTAAAAGTTTTGGATATGATAGAGATGGAAAAGTTACAATTTTCTTTGAAGAATAAATCTATCCAGAACTTTGAGAAAGAATGGAAAAGAGTATTGGATTGGATAAAAGTATAAATGTATAAGAAATCAAAGAAGAAATAATGTAACTGATCTTCTCTCTGTAAGATGGAAATTATGTTTGTAATGGAACGGAAATAAGCAGTTTCAACTGGAAGATTTAAGCATGGAAGTGTGTGTGGGGGGGTTATTTTTGGGACAAACTTTCAGTAAAAATTATACAAAGAACAAAACAAAAAACGTTCACAATAAAATATTTTTAAAAATGACAATCACCATATAAAGTAGTATAAAATCATTTAAAAAGCATACAAAAGTCATAAAGAGAAATAAAACATCCCAGTAAGATGCTCCCCCAGTTACACATTAAAAGTCTGCTTAACTAAAAAAGTCTTTTGCCTCTCAGTGAAAAGAAAGCAGGGAAGGTGCCAGCCTATAGAAGCCTACTCTCACAGAAGGGAGTTCCAGAGAGTGGGAAAAGCCACTGAGAAGTCTTTCCCTTGTGTCCTCATCAAGTGAGCCTACGATGGTGGTAGAACCAAGAGAATCCCTTTCTCTATAGATCTGAGATCTCTGGCAGATTCATATGGGGAGACTCAGCCATCTAGACAGTCTGGCCCTAAGTATATAGGGCTTTATGAGTCATGACCAGCTTTCTGAATTATTCCCTGAAACAAACTTGTAGCCAGTGCAGCTAATTTAACAAGAGAATTATATCCTCTCTATAACTGGTCTCGGTCAGGCTTGGCTGTAGCATTTTGGACCCTCTGAAGTTTCCAAACAGTTTCCAAAGGCAGCTCCACACAGAGTGGATTACAGCTGTCCAAATGGGATCTAATGAAGGCATGTGTCACTGTAGAAAAAGGCATGATCAGCATAGATTGTAATAATAGTTTATGTAAATCTAGACTGCAAACTTCTTAGAATATCAGCTAACATCTTTTGTTAGAATCTAGTGACAAATTTGAAGCAGAACTCTAAAAAAGCTGTCCAAGCCAAAACTTTTTAAAATTGCAATTTGCTGCAAGAAAAGAATACATTATTTATTCTAGTAGATCACAGATTTTAAGGGGTTGCTTTTGTTGTTGTTGTTAAATTCGTTCTTATTTAGGAAGTGAAAAACAACCTTACAAGAAAAAGAACAGAATTATTTTTAAAAAGCTACCTGACCCCTAAACATGGCATAGTTTCTGCAATAATCTGCCATTCAAATCAAATGTTAATTTTACTAACCACCAAACAAACAAGCATTAATAAAACTGGGTAAAAACAAACAAACAAACAAAAAAACAGGATGTAAAAATATAGGAGAGAACAAACAACAAGTGTTGACCACCAGCTAAACTCATTTGAGGCCAAAGCACCAATAATTATATCTGCTACCATGCCCTTCCCCCAAATACTCAACCATGTTTCAAATACACATATTGAATACTCCAAGCATCCCACTAGTTCTGTCACTGCAAAGAGGAGTTACCTAATGGCTCTTCTGCGCTCAGGACAATCAACTCCCCCCCTCCTTAACTGATGAGCTGAATTAAGCCAGCAGGATGCCATGGATTGTTCCCAACACCTCTGAACTCAAAGAGCCTGCTGAATTATGTCTGCACAACCCCCTTTTGTTGCTCAGTAGCTACAGTTCTCTCTCCAGAAAAGACAGCCTATTTTTATAATGCAGGAAACTTACTAGGGAAACAATGCACAAAGCTGGAATTCAGCACTGCACAAAAAACCCAAAATATTTCATTTTTCCAAGCTTTATTACAAGACTATGTTATGACACATGTATGATACGGCTACCACTGCTATACAGGAAACTGCATATTCATGGTTTGCATATTGTCACTAATGATGAACATGCCTGTTTGGCTTTGTGTATAGTGTGAAGAACATAGAAACAACTACAACCTGAAGCAGCACTGCATTCTTATAATTTCTATAGTTCTATCATTCTTATAATTTCTGTATGTGTCCCTTTTTGGAAAAAAGGTACAACATAACTAAACAAATAGAATAAACGTAGGAATAGATCTTGACACTCTGGCTATAGGGTCTTCAGAACAGCAGTTTTAGAAGCCTTAAAAACAGACAAATCTGACTCTGAATAGGTGAGGTCTTTATCTTAACACAAGAAAGAGCAAAAGCCATAATGGTAACTTTTTAACAAAGCAATCAGCTATACAGGCTTCCTTCTGGGCGCTTTGAATGGCAGTAAAAGATCCACTCCTTTAAAAACTCTTAGTATGATTCACTTTCTACAAAAGGTTTAACCCAGAATAGAATGTTTCCCTGGGTTACGCAGCACAGAAACACTATTGCAACTGCACCAGTCTTCAATCTTCCACTGTGACTGCCACTGTGATTCCACATTTCTCTTTTCCAGATGATTGCACAGAGGACTGAACTTTGAGATTTAATATTACCAAGGGGTGGGGGAAGAGACATTAAACTGCATGTACTATTTTCCCCGTATAAAAGCTCTAGGTTAATTATAAAAATGCTTTTCACCTACATGCTTATTCTAAAATACTTTTGATGCCCTTTCCCAAATATCATTTTGGGTGCATTTGGATCGCTAAATTTGCTAATACGTAAGAATTAACATTTAGAATAATAATTTTTCCAAACCTAATGGTAGAATCCATACATGCACATGCAACTAGGCTAGTGGAAGTAGTTTGTTTTATCTCTTCTCTCTGCCAAGAGACTCTGTAGTCCCTGAAAATACTATAGTCAGGCGAGTCTGCTAAATGTGGAGAGCTGAAGGAGACAGAAGTATAATTCCCCAAAACTGGACAGACAAACATTTCACAAGTTGAGGCCTTCAGCTAGCAGAAGACAGAACCAGCTGCAGTCTGTCACATTTTCTTAATTTGATGATTTTTATTAGAAAGAACAGAAGTATGCTTCAGAAGAAACTGGGGCACTGTTTCTACTTTCTCTGTTGAAAAAAAATCTGTACGTTGAATAGGAGCCCTGCCATTGAATAGAAATGTTGCTACTTACGGATGGGCTGCCCAATCGGCCGCATCACCACTGTCACTTATAAGGTGGTTTTTCTGTCCATCTGGAGGGCTGTTGGGGGCAGCAGTTGTTGGAGACTGAGAGGAAAGGGAATCCGTGCTACCAGTGGGTGTGCATTCTTTGGGAGGATTAAGACTGTCATCTGAGGCAGAAATATTAAAATAAGAAAAGAAAAAAGTAATAAATTGCAGCATGATACTTATTATGCAAAAGATAATGAAAATTTGCCTCTTGAAACAGATTCCATTGATCTTTACTATCCTAACTTATGAATGGCTTCAAGCTACAAGTAAACTTAATTAACCATGAAACTGCTGTTTACTAGAACTGGAGGAGAACCAAGTGACAGCTTTTCTTCCATAAAATTAGCATACTGACATAACTACAACATAATCTGGATACATTTTCTGGATAAACATGGAGGATAGTCATCATTAGCTGACACTCAACTATTCAGATGCATAATTAACACCTAAATCATCACATGAATATCAGATGTGCAACAATAGACTCAAGCTAAGGCCATGTACTGTACTTCATTATCCTCTACTCAATGACTACATACAGAATGTGTGAACGAATTACACTGAATTAACTCAGGAAGTGAAACTTTCCATTGCTGACATGAGTAAATTAAAGCACATTTTTCCCACAAAGAAAGCATATTATTCAATTCAACTTTAGTATTTTGTAGATCCCAGTATAAATATGGAATAGAGAATATAGGAAAATAGCTAAGCAAAAGCAAACTACCCTTGAATTTATTTTTCAAGGTATAGTCAGCCCTCCGTATTCACAGAATCAACCAACCATGGCTTGAAAATATCCCTCTCCTGCAAAAAACCCACAAAGCAAATTTTGATTTTTGCCATTTTATATAAGAGACGCCATTCTAGTACATTCTTGTACCTAATGGGACTTGAACATCCACAGATTTTGGTAGCCGTTGTGAAGGTGGTCTTTGCACAAAAAACTAGCATATACTGTGGGGTGGGCTGCTGTAGTTTCTTGCATTGCTCTAGGTTTTTAATTATAAGATACAAAAGAGATGTCTCTTCCCCTTATAAAGGAGAGCAGCCAAGGGCTTGGCTCAGCAAAGGAGATTGATTTAAAAGGGTTTCCCCCCTTTCCTTTATCTCCCGTGTTTAAGTTATTTACAGCAGCAGGTTTTATCTGCATCTTTACATTTAGAGATCATTAAGAGTGTAATCATGAATCCAAAAATACTAGGAAAACCCCAGGAATAGAATGGCATAAAGCATTCTTCTTATTCCAGAATAATATCATGTATACAAAGATGCTGACTGGATTGTTTCGCAAAATGACAAATCCAATCAAGTTGTGCTTCTTGCATCACATACTTAAAAAGTGTTTAACAGAACATACCGGCAATCTATCTTTGTTACTTTGGTTTACTTTTGCTTTCGTTAAGCATATCTGAACTGCACGGAGATTCTCTATTTGCTTCCAAGATTTAAAATACTACTTATTTTTTCCCCTGTATCACTTTTGTCCCTGAGAGATACACCAGACAAGGAGGTCCACTTCCCCCTTTCATAGTTATCTTTGGAATCTGTGGCTTCTGCTGTTGGGTCAAATCTTAATATTCATGTTTTTTGAATTATTCTTTAAAATATCATATCAGTTTTTATGATCTTTTATTGTTTTTCTCTAAGCTTTAATCTTCTGTTTTGGCATTAGCAGAAGTAACTGGTCTATTTGGTAAACTGTCCAACTATACCATTAACTGGTAAAAATGTGAACCTATGCTGCATATACTTGCCTTCAATTTGCCTGTCAACTAGTGGGGAGAAAACACAGCACACAATGGACTTACTGACTGGAGATTCTGCTAATGCCAAGATACTGTTATTTATCTAGGAATAATAATATCCAAAGGCATTTTTCATAAATCTACACTATTTTCAATAAACTGAATGACTATGAATAAAGTGATTACTGAAATATTCTTGGATGTGGACAGATCGACACCTTTAAATTTGACTCTTTGGAGAAAAATTAATACATTTCAAATAAATATTATATCTTGGATAGTATTGTTTAATTAGGTGTCCCCTATATAGTTGGCCCTTGGTATCTGCTAAGGTTGGTTTCAAGACCTGGATGCTCAGGTCCCATTACGTACAATGATGCAGTAAAATGGGATCCCTTATATAAAATGACATAATCAAAGTTTGCTTTTGGGATTTTTTTTGGGGGGGGATTTTTTCAAATTGTGGTTGGTTGAATCTGTAGATGCAGAATTTGTGGATATGGAAGGTCAACTGTATATACCTTGCAAATACTTTAAAAAAATGTAATAACCTGTTTCATAAATTTATTCAGGATTCCTCACAGACACATGGTCCTATTGAGGAGGATACAGTTTCCATACAATGAATGTAGATTATTTCCAGTTCTTTATTTGTATCATCGGGTCTGTTTGTTGGCATCCATTACATCACTGGTATTTTTCCTCTATTTGAATTTCCATCTAAGGATGTGTTAGAATCTTCTTCCCTCACACTTTTTTCTAGGGGAGGGTCTATTAATGTCAGAAGAGATTTAATTCCTTCCTCCTGCAATGTTAGCAGTTAGAGGACTCCCATGGACCATGTCATGACAGTTGTGGTTTGATCCACTTTCTCATGTTAAATTAACTTGATGGAACAATCCAGATTTGAAAACTGGGAAGAAGACTTTTATGTGAAAAGTCTGAGCTGACAGAATAGTTCTTACTCTGAATTAATTGATCAAGCTTGGATGACAAGTTTCTCTCATTCACTGGATTAAAAATGAGATTGGCAGCTTGTTCTGTATGTTGGCAATTATGATCATTTGCAATTTCTGGGGTTTCTAGTACACCTCTCTAGCACTGCATGCCCACAACTTCCTCGGCTTTTGGAAACACTCACTGAGTTCACACAAGGGGGGAAAAAACAACACTACGGCATCTACTTATAAATTTATTGGTCAACAAATATGATATTTTGAGCCTTAGGAACAAATGTAATGATAAGTTAGATAGGTCTCTGCTGTCCAACCAATGGACTGTTGCTCTGTCTCCTAATTGGTCATATCTATGGGTTTTAAACTCTGACTTAGACACAAGTAGTGGGTACATCTAACTACGCACATCTGGCTCTGTACACAACTAGTGTGTACATCTAGCTATGCACACTGGGCACTGTATACTAGATTCCACAACATTATTTAGCAAAGATTTAAGTAAAACTGCTAACTTCTTGCATAGTAAACTCAATAATCTCTTAAACATGATCTGGCTATGTCCAGTAACAGCATCCTTTGAAGGAAAGCTTATCAATCAAACTATTGTTTTGTTTTACAGCATTTGTTGAATTTTACAAACTTACGTATTCTCTTGAATTATTTGCCCACATCTTGGAAGATCGCAGACATGAATTTTTGGGCAAACACTGAACAATGGAAAGATATATTCCCACCATCAATTACTCAATGAACAGACATAACCTTTCAGCATTTAAGAATATAGCATACTGTATAGATGTCAAAGAGACAGTGTGGTGTAGTGGTTTGGTGCAGCGGAGAACAGGATTTGATTCCCCGTTTGGCCATTGAAACCCACTGGATGACTGTGGGTCTGCCACACACTCTCAGTCCCAGAAACTTGCATGATAGGTTCGCCTTAGGGTCACCACAACTTAGAAATGATTTGAAGGTCCACAACAACAATAGATCCGGGCTGGACAGGGCTACTGTTAGGTGGATTTGTAATTGGTTGACTGACTGAACCCAAAGGGTGCTCACCAATGGCTGCTTTTCATCCTGGAGAGAAGTAAATAGTGAGGTACCACAGGGTTCTGTCCTGGGCCCAGTGCTATTCAACATCTTCATCAATGACTTGGATGAAGGAGTAGAGGGCATGCTGATCAAATTTGCAGGTGACACTAAATTGGGAGAGGTTGCTAATATGCCAGAAGACAGGGTCAAAATTCAAAATGACTGTGACAGATTGGAGAGCTGATCCAAAGCTAACAAAATGAACTTCAACAGACAGAAATGTAAGGTCCTACACTTAGGCTGAAAAAATGGAATGCACAAATAGAGGATGGGGGACACGTAGCTTGATAACAGTACGTGTGAAAGGGATCTAGGAGTCTTGGTGGACCAGAAGCTGAACTTGAGTCAACAGTGTGATGCAGCAGCCAAGAAAGCCAATGCGATTCTTGGTTGCATCAATAGGAGTATGGTGTCTAGATCAAGGGAGGTAATAGTACCACTCTATTCTGCTTTGGTTAGACCTCATTTGGAATACTGTGTCCACTTCTGGACACCTCATTTCAAGAAGGATATTGACAAGCTGAAGCCTGTTCAGAGGAGGGCAACCAAAATGGTGAAGGGTCTGCAAGCTATGCCCTATGAGGAACAGCTTAGGGAGCTGGGTATGTTTAATCTACCGAAGAGAAGGTTAAGAGGGGATATGATAGCCATGTTTAAATATTTGAAGGGATGTCATGTGGAGGAGGGAGCAGGCTTGCTTTCTGCTGCTCCAGAGACTAGGACAAGGAGCAATGGATTCAAGCTGCAGGAAAGGAGATTCCACCTGAATCTCAGGTAGAACTTCCTGATAGTCAGAGCTGCCCGGCAGTGGAATATGCTGCCTCAGAGTGTGGTGGAGTCTCCTTCTTTGGAGGTTTTTAAGCAGAGGCTGGATGGCCGTCTGTTGGGAGTGCTTTGATATGTGTTCCCGCACAACAGGGGCTTGGACTGGATGGCCCTTGTGATCTCTTCCAACTCTTTGATTCTATGTTAACTTCACATAGATATTTGATCAACTGTTCTAAAGATCTATATATAAATTGTTTTTCTGATGCATTTCCTTCCTTCCTTCCTTATTCTTTAATTACGTTTCACTCTCTTTTCTATCTTTTTTCCTTAATATTATCTTGGTGCAAAAAATACATGGAAAAAATGTTGAGATAATGCTTGGTGGCATTCAAATGCAACTGAAAGTCATCACTTTGTTCAGCAACTTCTTTTCTAGAAGTACCACTTGTAGGTCTCTCATGAATTTCCAAGAAACACTGCCATTCTGTTATTGCTTAGAATGCATATATTGGCAAAAATAAAATAAAATAAAAAATAAAAATCCTTGATTTGAATATTTATTTTTACAATAGCTGCTAATCTAAAGTAACCTGTAGTCACAAGATGTGCTAGCCTAAAGAGAATGAAAAGTTTCTGAAATAAATCACGCCAATTCCAGCACAAGTGAACCGTCCAGCACAGAAAGTCTACTATCATGTTTCTGTGCATCTGGAACCTTGAGTCATGCTTTTCAGATGCTGTTGACAGTTCATATTTGCATGACACCACAAGAGCTCCTGCAGTAACTTGTTATGGTCCTACAAGAAATTTGCAGAGTCACATGTCACAAAGAGAATGATATTCTATGAAACTAAATAGAGATTACACTACTTTTTGGAAGTGACTTGCTCATTTTTTTAAACACTGAAATAAATATGCATACCTGAAAGTTACATTAGTATACAGTTGGCAACACAAGGTCACCCCCTGGCCATCCATATATTAGAAACAAAGGATTGGCTAACTACTGCAAATGAAAGGAAGCTACGGCAAGGGCACTTTCCAATTAAACTAATAAAGAAAAACTTGTTGCAGCAAGGTGTCACACAAGGAAGCAGACATCACATGCCATGCCCTGACCCATCTTAGCTTATATCTATATGCTCAATAAAATGCTGTTTTGAGTGCTATGGGTGGTGGTGGTAGGGATATAAATCTGGTGTAAATATAAATGATTTATACTACATTAAATAAATAACAGTCTACCTTTGTTGGACTGACTCGTTCCTTAGACACGTGCAACTCACTTTTCTGCGAGGATACTCATTATTACATATAATCTGCAGTCCAAAACACAGTTTTCCTGGCAATAAAGCCCTAATAAACCTAAGAGTACTTGTAAGATACGCATAAACTCTGCTGTAACTGATATGAATAGAGTTAGACTCAGGTCATGGCGCAAACTGTAAACAGGAAATCAACAGATACTTGCCAAACAAAAACCATTTTCATTAAGCACTAAGTCAAAATAATACAGTTATATAAAATTGGGAAAGGCTCTTAAACTTTACATTTGTACTTTTAAAATGTACCGTAGGTATTCCTCACAGCAGTAACACAGTTACTGTAGTAAAGTTATAAGTAAACCTTTTCAAGGTGCTTGTTTTCTAATATTACATTACAATTATCGATGTGTGTTTTCAAATAGTTTCTGACTTGTGGTGCCTCAAAGAAAAGCTATCATGAAGTTTTCTTGGCATCATTTGTTCAGAGGGGCTTGCCACTGGTCTCCTGGTCCCAACATTCAAAGTCCTACACCACCTTGAGCCCTGTATTACAACAGTGAGGGAAACTGCATATTTTGTTCCACTGAGGTATCTGCACATTAAGAAAACAGAGGTGGGTGAGCCCCAAGGGGTGTTTTTGAGGGCTTTGATCCCTCCACACTTTCCTTTTTGTGAAAAAAATAAAAAGGAATTGCCCTTCCCTGAAACCTGCTTTTAGATACAGCACAGCCCATCTCAAATTTTTAATTAAAAATACACATTTCTTTTTCAAAACTAGAAGTAGACTTCTGGCCATTCCTGGGTAAGGCTTTTCACCATTTTAGGAGGTGCATGCAGTTTCCAGATGGTCCCAGGGCAAAAAACTGGCCCCTAGACTAGCTCTAGTTGTCAACCTCTGGCTTAAAAAAGTCACAGGGTATGATATTTGGGCACCTTGATTAAGTCACATCATAAAACGAAGAACAAAATCCACTTTAAAAAGGTCAACAGACAACAAAGAGAATTAGATTGTGAAGCAAGCGACACAAATTAGGTTACAGTGTCAATACAAGTCAGAACAAATTAATTTAAACTGTGAAGTGGTACAGTTATATCATAACAGCTGCAGACATCAAAAGGGAAACCTCTCTCACAGTCTTAAAACAATGATATCCTGCAAGACAAAACTGCACAGGATTTTTTTTTTTGCACCTATTATTCATGTTAAATAACTAATGCTAAGACAGGTTGCAATTCAGATCATGAGAAGAAGAATAACTAATACAGATAAACTGTTGACAAGATTTCAACTGCATCCTTCTCCACGGACACTGTGGGCTTTTCCGCACTTTGGGGGGAAAACGGGGCAGTCTCTTACTCACCGGACTGGCACGCTCCCCCCAACGATCCACGCTGATCCGGAGCAGTGCGCGCCTGTGCTATACACTCTCCGGGAATGAAAATGGAGGCTTCCGGTTGGTGGAGGCTCTCCACCAACCGGAGAAGCTCACCAGCCGGAAGCCCGCCCCGGAAGATCTGCAGCCTCGCGCTGGCGCGAGTCTGCAGATCTACACATTAGCGCAGCGACGGACTGGGGTGCGCCAGGCGATTGAAAGTCCTCTTTTAATCGGTCTTTCAATAGCATGGTGAATCACCAGTTCTGGTCATTCCGGAGCAGGCTGAAGTCCGGACCCAGTTTGCCCCCAAGTGCAAACGTCCTCGCTGGAGGACGCACTGTCCCATTTTAAAAATAAAATGCAGAAAAGGCCTGTGCAAAGGGAGCCAGGTATCACAAGTGTCACTATCACAGGAAAGAAGGAAATGGTATTAATTTGGACCATCTTCTTAGAGCTCTATCTTCTCTTCTATATATAAATTGTGGTGCCACCTAGGTATCAGCAGTTCGGGTGGCAACAGGATTTTCTTCAGCCATCCAAATCACTTGCAGTGGGTGATGCACCTCCTGCTTTAGCTGCTGTGGGTTTCATCGAAAAGGAATAGTGTACTACATACATGTACTCCACGATGTAAGCATAAATTCCATAATCTGTACAAGGATGGCACTGGACTGCCATCCTACCTCTTTGGGGAGGGGTGCCAACCTGCAAAGTTGTATGGTTTCCTTGAAGTTTGTGTAAAATCACTTTGTTGTGACCCTAGAAAACACCACCATTTAAAATCAGGTTTTAGAGAAATTTCTAGTTGTCCCTTGTCAAAGCACTCATGTGAGAAAGATACAACCTGAAGACAGATCAACCTCTGAAAGGAATTTTACTGACTAAGCAATCATGATTTCTGCAGTAAATATAGAGACACTGTATTTCTTTATCAACCACTCCAATGAGAGCAGCGACAACCTTTTTTGTTATCCCAATCAAAATGAAGGCCTTGTCAGGCAGGCTTTGTTGGCAGGCAAGAAAGTACCTTCTTGTATATTAAAGTAGCACCCTTGGAAAGAAATCAAATTACCAAAAATCCTTTTCTGTTATCAAAAATGTTAGGTTTCAAGAGGATTCCTTCATTAAGACAAAAATTCCTTTCCAAACAAATGTCTAAAGAGCTATAATCTGCTATAATATGTATTTTTGCAAAATAATTTGTTTGATTTATTGAACACTAAATCACATATAGACAGCAAAGTTCTATTTATTAGTTACTTTTGCCTCCTGTTTCTCCTCCATGGATGTCAAAAATAGCATGTTATCCTCAACAGAATCCTGTGAGAAGTGGTGGGACAGCTGCTTAATGAAAAGATTTCTACATCATTTCTCCTGGTTCAGACAACAGGGCTCATACTGGTAGAGTAGGAGACTTCAAGCTCTATCTGCACTGTATAAACATTCCAAAAAATTGTAACATACCTACTTTATCCTAATTGCACAGAACACTGCCCACTTATGTAAATTTGTGGGTGAAGTGCTGAGTTCCATATGAAGAAGAAAAATGAAATATTTATACCCAACTTTCTCAGAGGTAGAGAAGATCTCAGCTGCACCCTACTACCACTTAACATCCAGCTTAACTGCTATACTTTTCACTTCACATATTAGCACTTTTGTTTTTAATAATTAGAACAATCAGTGCTTCTTTTATTGCTAAAATAGCTCTCCTTAAAATTCATTAGTAGTTGTATTGACCAAAAAACAAAATTCAAAACACACATTGAGGAGACAGATTTATAAATCCAACCAGAAGAGGCAAAATTCATTACGCTTTCAAAGTCCACTAGTTTCTTCATCAGGCAAAGACAGAAAACACACACACACACACACACACACACACACACACACACGGCAAGTAAAATCATCTGCATGTTGCTTGGTACCCACAGAGTGGAAATGCCAAGCCTAAGAACCTCACTCTGAATCATGCCAGTGATTTATCTTCCCTTCTTGTATCAACATATAAACAGATTCTTTACACATGGATTCTTGGTTTATATACCTCTCTCCTTTAGTCTCATCTCTAGACCTTCACCATAGACTGCTGAAGCATATTTCAACCTATTAAGCAAAGTAACATGAAAGAAGCGCAGATCTGGAATCTAGTGTGTTAAATCAACTTCTTTCTAGATGAAATCATGCTCTGTTTGTGCCTGCATGGCTCCTCTTGGTTCTGCTTTGGAGTTGCATCAATACACTTGCTTCTTCTCCTGAAATCTCAGCCTTTTTTCTATCTTAAGTCAGGCTATCTGCCAGGAACTTCTGCTCTCTAGTAGCAGGAACCAATTAATACCTCAAGGCATCCCTTAGGTTAGCTGGAAGAGTATCTAGCCACACCTCGAATCATCAAATAAAAAGAAATAACAGATGTGCAGCAGCCTCCTACGTGAAGCTCTCATCAAGGTAGCTAAAAATAAAAGGATCAAGAAATCACAATCTCAGAAAGCTGTGGAAAACAGTTCACAGCAAAGTCACAGATATTGTGTCAAGGTGTTAATTTTGACTTCATAATTAAAATGCCAAGATATGATAGATCCTGAGGTTACCATACAAAAAAGAAATCAGATACAAGCAGAGCAAGGAGAGGAACTTCATGCAAAGTGGATAGTACAGTGACAAGCAGAAGCTCTAGCAATTAGAACACAGAGAGAGTGAGAAAGACTGAGAGGAAGAATTATTAGTGAATAAAAAATACAGAATAAGCACATAACACAGATTTTTCTGAACCAGAAAAAAGTGACAAGGGGCTGTCCTACAAAAGTGGTAATTCAGGTATGGAAGAAGAACATTAAACACACATCTTCTCTTTGGGCTAAAATGTTAAAGCATGAATATAAATGGTGATTTCTGGTACTGCTATGCCAACAGCATACCAATAAACCTAACTAACAGGCTATCAGTCTACCCTGCTATCTCAATAGGAACGCTAGTACAGAGACATACAGATCGAAAATTCTGTTTCAAAAAGGGAAACATAATGTTTATTTAACTAGAAAAAGGGAAAAGGGACTGAGAACTATCACAGTGAACTGGGTATGGATTTACGTAAACAGAAAAAGGGGTTCCTGAGAATGATTTCCCTGAAAGCTATTAAAAAGGAAAGACAGCCTCTACATAGTATTATGTACTGACACATTAAGGTTTCAGTATACCCCTTGACGTGATCTTTGAGAATTTAATTATCTCAAAAAGGATTTTACTAACAGCTATTAACTATGTTATGTATGCCAATTTAGAATTCTTCTTTTAACATGTTCAGATATTTGGATAGCATGGGTACAGGACATTTGGCCCATGGGCCAGTTATAGCTCTTAAAGTACTAATGAGACTTTCACTGGCATCCTCAAAATAAAAAGAATTAAACTTCATGGATAGAAATTAGGAAGCTAGTATTTTGAAATGCTTGAAGAACAGAACCTATGAAGCTTGCTACACTAATTCTAAATGAACACCAGCAAAAGATTCAAAATCCAAAATGAACAGCAACAAAAACCTTAACAGATTTATTGTAGTATAAGCCTCAATGTCAAAATGAATGATAATCTTTAAGACGTCATAACACTTTACTGCTCTTGCTGTAATAAACTAACATTGCTGCCTTCTTTGAATTTAATTCAAAATGTATTTGATAAGACCAATGTGGAAACTACTTTGAAACTTAAAAAAAAGTGAAAGAACTTCTGTTCTTAAGAGCATAGAGTTTTTTTTAGAACACAGAGGTTTGTTAATATTAATTATGGGCTACATGTATATGATTTTTACACTCTACTTGTTATGTCAGGTGCATAAGATGAACTTGTAAAAAAAATTCCATGGCAATCCTTTACAAAAGCAGCATGCACGTACATACAAACAGATTTGTGAGGCTGCATTTGCTTTTATCAATAAATGTAGAATAAATGGGAACAGAATAAATAGAAGTTTCTCAATATGCTTTATCTGTACATATAATCTACAAATTAAAAACCTACTAATTTCATCTCCACACCTACAATACTTTGTGTATTGTTTTCTCACGTACCGAGATAATTAACTAATGGCATAGAAAAACAAGGGAAAACAAGGTAAAGAGACTAGAATACCTGACGATAACAATCTATAAATTCAAAGAAACGAAAATGAGTCCTGAGAAAAGATCAAGGATGTATTAAAATGCCAAATATCACCCTTTCTACCTAGAACAGCTGGCTACATATATTTTCTACTTTATTTCTTGGTAGGACAAATTTGTACACAACTTTTTAATCAGCTGATATTTAGTGGCTGTCTAAGCTAGTACAGTTTGCCAAACCTCACTTTTTTAGTCCAGGGTAGATGAACATGTGAGTGCATTTTGTCTATCAGTCCATGAAAGATCTCTTTTACTTTTCGTTCCTTCTCCTTCAATTTATCCTGCAGTTTTAGAATTGCTGTCAAAGGTCAAACACATTTGACTAAAAAGGGGAAATCTCTTTGTCAAAAGAAATTGAAGTTTTCCTATAGCTACAGATACAGTAATATGTCATAAGAACGTGCCCTCCTTGCCTATCTCCATTTTCCAATTAAAAAAAGATAAGAGAAACAGTGAAATAGAAAACTACTGTAGATTGCCCTGATGACACAAGATACACTGCAAATGCACTCTACTACCAAGACAGAAAATACAATTAACATCTTACTGTCATCCAGCTCAAGACAGAGATTATATACAGGAACAGGTCTCTTATTACGTTGCCCTTGTCTTCTTGATTGTCGCGGCGGAGCATTTGGAGGAGACACTGACACAGAGATTGGCTCAGAGAGAGTGGCATCAGGCAAAGTTTGGAAAATCTGCAAACAGGAGCAAAGAGGGCACTGATTATTTACTATGAACAGCAACCTGTATAAATGCAACTATAAGCCAATATCAAAATAACATTTGTTTTGGATCCCATTCAAGGCAGGAAGAAGGGTAAAAAACCTCTATTCTTCAAGTTCTGGGAATATGCCATGACTATTTTAAAGAATAAATACAAAATTAAAAATAAGCATAAATAGCCTCTACACATCAACTGTTCTGAAAATCATTTAAAATAATTCACAGACCTAAGTATGTGCAACTGTGCTTGCCAGCTGGTAGGCCAAACAGAAATGAGATTTAATTATGAACCACCAGAGCAAGATATGGCTCTATAACTTCACCAGTCCGTGTGTTTATGCCAGATCTCCTTTCATGTTTTTTTCAAAACTGAGGGCAGTGCCACTAAATTATAGCTCTTCCTTTAAATATTTTCCCATTCATACAATTTAGGAAAATCTTCTTCCCCCAACTCAAAGCAACTGGCCTTACTAAATTTTCTCAAATTTGAATCAAACATAGGACTAAATTCAATGGCTAGTCCCAACTAGAACAGACCCATTGAATCAATTTCAGAAGAGAAAGCAGTACTTATTTAAATCTCATTGATTCAATGGGACTATTCTAGTTGGGATTAGCAACTTGATTTGCTGTTGTTGTGTCATCCAAGTTGTTTCCAATTTATGGCGACCCTAACGTGACCCTATTGTGGGGTTTTCTGAGGCTGAGAGCGTATGATGTGTCCATGGTCACCCAGTGGGTTTCCACAGCTGAGCAAGGAGCTGAACCCTGTTCTGTGTGGTCGCGGTCCAACACTCAAGCCACTATATCATGCTGGCTCTCAGAACTGGATTTAGGCCGCAGTAACAAGGAACAGGCAAAACCATCTCTTAAGTATTCCTTGCCTAAGAAAACCATACAAAATTCATGGAGTTGCTGTAAGTTGACAGGCTATTTGAAGGTGGCACACACAATAAGACCTGTATTTATCAACTTTTAATACACATTACAAAATGTCAACTAAAATGTCCTCCAGAAACCTATAATATCTGAATTGAGGTCTGCAACTATATGAGAGAAAGCCTTTTCAGCAGTGGCAGCACACACCTGTACTAATATCGTTCAGGCACCAAGCAATTACCTCTTTATTTTTCAGGCTTTAAAACACAGATTCTTCCTCTGCTGTTGTTTTGAGCATCCTGTGTTTACTGTTTTCTATTGTGTTTCTGAAAGTTATTGTAAACTGTCCTGGAAACTCTGAATTGGAGGGCAACATTATATTGTTTTTAAATAAAAACCACAGAAGAAAGAGGAATTCAACCCTGCTTACCTACCTTTAACTATCATCCTCTGTTTACCATTTCCAGAAAGGTAAAAGGTATTTATTATTTATTAAAATATTTATATCCTGCCCCATATCAGGAGTTCTCAGAGCAGCTTGAGTAGCATTAAAATAGGCTACATATATCCGCTTTTCTGCTTGCGCATCCATTTGTTGCAGCTACAGGTAGAAAAGCTCCTAACAATGCCCTGACATGTGTTGCTGCATGCAAACACAAGAGAAGAACCTAGCTCCAACTAGCCTTTCCCACATGGGGAGAAGACCAAGATCTTGCCTTCATTCTTTTCCTATCGTAGCAATGTCCTAACGGTTCTAAGCACAATCAAAAAAGGACATAATACAGGTATAGAATGCAACTATAAAAATGTGGCTGGGGTCAAGCGGAGCACGATAAGTGATGTGTGATATAAAGACTTATTTTTGTGTGTTTGTGTGATGAATAAAAGTATGAAATGTATGGCATTGTCAAATTACTCTTTCTACAGTGTAAATCAGTGGGAAAAGAATTCTGTCTAGTCTAGATGCTAATCTAGAAAGAGGCAGAGGCCCTTTTCACACGCGGGTGGAGAAACGGGGGAAGCCACGCTAAAACAGGGCTTACCTTACTCCGTCGCGGCGTGAAGCAGCGCGAGTTCGCTGCTCCACACTCGTCGGGCGTTCCGCAGCGTCGGGCAGCGCCCAAAATGGCGGCTTTCGACTGGCAGAGGCTCTCCGCCAATCGGAGAAGCTCGCCAGCCAGAAGCCTGCCCTCCAGCCGGTCTGCTGGCGCGCACTTGCGTGTGCCTGCAAATCCACACGGGCGCTGCAACGGGGCTGGACGGGGCTGCACGCCCTGTGCTTTTTAAAAACCACATGAAAAGTGGTTTTCAAAAAGCACGTGACGCCGGCACTTCCGGTTGCTCCTGCGTGGATTGGGGTGTGGAACTACACAAAAGTAGTCCACCCCAATCCACGTTATGGTGTAGACGACCTCCGTCAGAGGTTGCTCTACACCATTTTTTTAACCCCTTGTGAAAAGGGCCAGAGTTTGCATATGCATTTTTTTATTCTGCATCAAGTAGATTAGATTTCTGGGTTATTTTATTATCAGTCATTTACAAATTCTTTACTGCATCTCTTATACAAAAATAGAATTAAAAAGGAGGAAATCAAAACAATCTATGAATAGTAAAATAAAAACATAATTGCACATTGAACTACAAATGTATATCACATGAAACAAATGAATCCATATAAAACAGTTGAAAAAATTAATTCAATAAAACCTCACATGCCACACTTGGGAAATAATCACAAAGCAGCGAAAATGCTTTGTAAGTTCAAAATGATTGCCCTAATAATAGCTCAGTGAAGGTGCTGTGTTGTGCAGTGGAAGACAAGCACTGAACCAGCTACTGTGGAGGGGCCATGTCATGGTTCCCAAAGGCATCATAGCAACAACACACAATATTTGGCCTTAAAATATGGAGGATAAAAATAAACACAAGACAGGTCTGCTTTTGTATATCACAGCCCCTGAACAGCTCTACCTGAAATGCAACAACAGTAATATCCTGTGGCTTTGTAAATTTGTTAAAACACTATCCTCGTAACAGTAGCACCAATTTCCTAGAAGTGGAAGAGTCCCAAAACTAAACAATTTTTGTCTTGTGAATTAAACCCTCTGCCTGAGATACTTACTTCAATGTAGCTTCCCAACAAGCTCTGTCAAATCAGACTTGACCTGCTAAGACACTTAAGGGTGCAACCTAATTCAGGTGAGCCAATGGGAAGCTTCTCCATATAAACATAATGATCACCATATAAACATAAATATTGTTTCTTTTAAAATGTGCATGCAATATTCTGCTTCAAGACTAATTGACAGAAAATGGTCCACTCTAACCAGTATAGTTAATGGGAGGGACACTGGAAGTTGCAGCCCAACATCATCTGGAGTCCTACAAGTTATCCACTGCATTACTGAGTTGTTATTGTTTATTGTTTCTATTTCAATTAGGAATATCCAAATAAAGATAAATAAAGATAAATGTAGCAAGATACACTGAATAACCATATATGAAGGCTAATATTAAGCTCTTAAAGCAAATCAATGCATCATTGTTAGCAGTTATTACTGGAAGTCCTTGCTCTAAACAGAAAGGAGATTGCACCAGTTGGGGAAGATATGTAGATAAAGCCAAGTAAGGAATACCTATAACTGTGCTTTATGTCAAGCTACACTGCTCTCCTAAAGTAATATCCTATTGACTTTGTCATGTTCCAGCATTGACTGCAAGGTAAAAAAACAGCAGGAATTGGTCGTACAGCTGCATACTACTTGGGCCAGGTCCAAACCACACAAGAGTGGAACACTCTACCAACCAATGAACACTACCATCACAAAAAGGCCCCCTTAGCTCAGAGATGTCACTAAGGCTAGTATCCTCTCACATTACCAAAAGACATTGAACATGTTCCAGCAATAAAGGATGAAAAAGCTTCTTTGGCCACACAGCTAATCTATATTTGCTATTGTTATCGGCTACATGGTTTTAATTGGATTTAATATTGTATTTTGATGAATTTATTATTGCTTTAAATTAGTTTTGTTTCACTGCTATAGTTCTGTTAGCTGTCTTGAAAGTCTTACAGTAGGAGATTGGATATAAATAAAATAAAAAGTCTGCCTGCAGAAAAACAAGAAACTTATTACCTTATAAATTATCTAATGTGATATATATGAGGTTACTGTAAATACAATCTAAGTAGTTCTGAATTTTAGATTGCTCACTCAGCATATATCAAGCATCTTTGGAATTTAAAATTCAATTATTCAATTAACGATTATACCATATTTTATTATAGGCTGTCATGTCATTTTCCCCCCTCATATGTTTCAGGATTTATTAAACCAGAGCAAACTGAAATAATTTGAACACAATGAAGAATCTGTGTCCAATTCCTCCTCAACCCCAATTTTTTCACAGAACAAGTTTTCCCACTGTATTTGACATCCATATTCTCATAAAGGATAACTTAATGAAAGCTAAATTGATCAGTGCAGAATGTAATGATGGGGGAACATCCCAAGCCAGGTCATAGCTTACTAACACACTTCATTTCCATAAAATAATTAATATGTGATCTAATGAATACATTCATATGCAAGGCACACCAAACTGATTTTAAACATTTAGAGTATTTAGAAGTGGTTAATGTGTTGCTTTCATAAAGTCTACAACAAAGAGAGCACTATACTGAATACATAATGCCCTACGGTTGATTTATGGTATCTGAGTTAAAACCATTTAAGGTAACAGAACATCAAGATCTGTGTCCAAAATCATAAAAAGGAACAGCAAGCTGAAGAAGACAACACAGGATTAAAATGACCAATGGTTTTGCAAAGTAGAAGGCAGTTTCATATGTTGTGAACCTTCTAAGCATCCACATCCAAAGATGAGTGGTTTCTTTTTCTCTCTCTCTATTTACCTATTTTCCTTATTTAGATCATATTATTTGCTGAATTATTTATAGCTTTACCATGTATGTTTGAGCCGATAGTGTACAGTGGTTAGAGTGTTGAATTAAGACATGAGAGTTTTGGGTTCAAATTCCCACTCAAACGTAAGTTTTACTGGGTGATTTAGTGTCATTTGCTATTTTTCAGGCAAATCTAACACATCAATTTGTTGAGAGGATACAGAGGGGAACATATGCTACCCTGAGCTATTTGGAGGAATGGTATGATTATAACAGGATTGTATCTTCAAAATATACAAGAGAGTTTAAGGAACTAGGAGTACTGAAAGTTGAAACAGTTAACGTATAGTGGGGATGTATGTATGTGACACTCCTAATACTTTTTAAAAAAAATTACTAGTAACCTAATAGTAAATAATTTGAGAGGAAAGAACTGACAAAACTATCTCTGAGTATTCGTTGCTTAAGTAAATCCTATGAAATTCATGGGGTCACCATAAGTTGACAGGCAACTTCAATACACATGCACACACACACACACAATAATAACATGTAGTAATTAAGTCCTAGAGTGCCTCCACATTGCCTACTTTCTCCAAAATCACAGTAAAAATAGCTACTAAACAAAATCATGGAGCAGAGTTCTTGTTAGCAATTGCAAACCATTCCACTTCTAATACTGTTCTTCACAGACTCTCAGAGATGTCTCACAGGAGCTCAGAAAATATACACTGCTCCCAGATCTGCTTTGTAATTCTTCAGCATTCTCTCTAGCATTCTCTGTCCTTGATAATTTTGACTCTGTGCCAAAATCCACCAACCATGCTGCAACCTAAGCAATGCAGAATCTGCATTTATAAGCAGATGGTTGCATTTATGTGCATTATATTAATATGCCAAACATACAGCAAATAACATAGGTGAATTTCACCCAATGAAAATAAAATTATACAATTGTGGCAGTTTTCCTGCACAGGCCATAACTGAGTTGTAAATATAGAAACATCACCACAGAAAGGGTGTAAATATGCCTCACAGCCAACAGAGAAAGAAGTTGCCAAAAGAACGGCCACCTATGAAACTATTTTTTTTAAAAAAAAAAAAAAGCTCACCAAGGTTAAAATGTAATGTATGCTCCTTCATCACTTGTAGGTTATTAATTTGGTAGCTCAGCCTTTTCTAAAAATAGCAGAGGCTTTTTAGCACAAAGACTTCAACTTCCTTTATCTGATCATATTCAAAATTGAACAATTCATGACACAAACATTGCCAATAGCATGCAGTGGACTATTCTCATTTTAAGAAGATGGAGAGTCAAACATACTGTAATCAAAATAAAAACACCTGCCAATGACATGACAGTGACACCTGGAAAAGTTAATGTTTGGAATATAGTTCCAGCAAAGGAACAAATCTGCTTTACTGGGCCATGTATGAATAAAATATCCTTTTGTACAGTCTTACTGCACAATATTTCCAACCATACTGTGTGAATTAAGTCACAAAGAAAACACAGATTTCAGATTAGCAGAAGATTCATTTTTCCCTTCTCTACAACCATAAAATGTACCTGTTTTCACATGGATTAAAACAGTTCTTGGTCTGATATACCAAAGTGATGCACCTGTCAGTGATGGACACACTGGTTCAAGTTTCTGCATATGACGTGCTGAGTGTTATCATTCAGTGCACATAGCTCTGTGCCCCAAGCACCTAAGCCACCATCGAAGGAGGGGAAGGAGGCACATGGGCAATGGAAACTCTGTCCGCCTGCAGTTGGTTACTCATTCATCTGCAAATTGCAGGGAAGATGGAGAGGGAGTTCTTGTTGTCCAGGACCTCTCCCCCACCTCCTCCAACATTGCACAAAAGGGAAAAAAAAAAAAAGGTTTTACAACCTGATACAGAACAAGGATTCTGGTTGGATTCTAAGAAATGCAATGATATTAAAAACACCCTGTTCTACATTACTAAATTCTATAGCATCAGACAGCCACACATTCTCTTTTGCTATTTTGGTCCATGCATACAACCAACTTATCTGATTATTTCTCATTTAGCGGTGGGACAATACACATGGCATAGGTATCTAGATTTCTTTTTGCAGAAAATCAGATATTAGAATTCAAAATAAACTATCTTCTTGGTTACTTTAAAATACAGCAAACTCAAGAATTGGCCTAAACATTTTTCTATTCTTGTAACCACCACAGTCTTTATTATTTACTTTATTATATTCCTTCTTCATCAGCTCAACAGTTTACAAGTGAAAGAAGGCCTATCCTGTTACCAGTGTGAGGAAAGGGCACAATGTAGGCAAAGCTAATCATTTTTGCTGGCCACTGATTTCATGGTGCTACTGGAAGTATAAATCATAGAATCATAGAATTGGAAGAGACCATAAGGGTCACTGAGTCCAAATGCTTCACTTCGTTTGAAATACGCCCTTTTTTGTAACACAGCTCTTAACTAATAGGTTCTAAGGACTACCACAAAGAAAGGTTTCTTGTCTGTAACTAATATTTGTCAAATAAACACTTAGCATAATTACAAATATGGTCCCACTCCTGTGAAAAGCAAACTCTCAGAACCTTCCAGAGGCCTAGACAAGGTATTGGGTGTTACCAATACTTTGAGAGGATTTTGCTCTCTGTATATGCTCCAAGGGATGGGGGGGTATTTCTTTGACAATTCCACCAAAAACATCTGAAGGAGGGAAAGCAGAGTATCTCAAAGATGGGGTTATAGATAATAAATCTGTTTTTAATTCTCCAAAAAACTACTCCATATGCCATTGTGGGAAATGAAGAGGTACTGGTGTTGTCAGGATCAGAAACCACTACGAAAAACTCAGCTGACAAAGCTTATCCTGACAACTTGTTTGAAAAGGTGGAGGTTACAGGCCATCCCTCAAAGCAAGAAAATATTGTGGGGAAAGAGGATTTTCTTGTGGAAAGCTTCTTTGCAATGAAGAGAAATTGCAACTGGGAAGTCATAGAGGGCTACTTCTTGACTTACTTTCCAGGCATGATATCTTGTTAGGCACTTGTGGTACTGTAAACTGACTAATGATCCCATAAAGGTGAATTATAATGTTGTACAGTGCTAGTATTTCTCAGGAAAGGAACAGAGGTATAGCTACATCTCCAAGATCACTGTGCAAATGATGGCATCATTGTGGCCACTGGGCAACAAACTCACTGCAAATTCTGTTCTAATACACTTCAGGACACATTGCACAACAGGACACATCATGCAATATGAGCCCCTTCTGTACAACAGAATATCTTACATGCTGCCCCATTGTTTATCATCAAAATTCACTGGCATGTTTGCATATTTCTTTCATAGTTAGTTACACACAGCAGCCTCTGATATAGGATCTCTGCCCAGGTTTTGGGGCTAATGTTTAGGTAAAAAAAACACTCTCAAGAACATTTAGGATGGGGAGTTTTTGGGTGCATATTGCCACTCCAGGTGGCATTTGGATGGTGAGGAGCAATTTTTACTCCAAAATTAAAAATGAGAGTGTGAGGCTTTAGAGGGAATTAGAGGCTACAGAAAGGGAGCTAGAGCTGCACTGTGTCCTTAATCCCAGTTTCTCCATCCCTTTTGTTATCACAGTTAGCCATACAACACAAGTTCAGATGGCTGGACCATCCAAACCTTCTGTTTGGAATTTAGATTTTTAAAAGCCTGCTTTAGGTCTCATATTGGGAGAAAGGGGGGTATAGATTAAATAAGTAATTAAAATCACTGCTGTTGTTCTGGAAGACAGAAATCCTGTCCCAGAGAAAGCATCAACAGTTCAACACAAACATTTCATTGTTGGAAATATCAGATGAAAAAGCTGCAATGAAGTAGAACTTTCTGTTCCAAATATTGAGATTCTGCATCGGTTTTGTCAGTCACAGCCAGTAACAAGTGCAGTGATCTGAGAAACCTTCACAGTAAGTGAGTATAGAGATGAATGTTGAAGAAGATAGAGACAGCTTCTCTATTAAATGCCTTCTTTCAAGGCACCCATGGGGATGGTGCTATGGAAGGAATTGTTGAAGGAATCTTTAGCTTTACCATGAGGGCTGATAGCATGAGTCAAAGTATGATACTGACAAGGCAGAAAATGGGATGGGGGGAGGGCTAAGGAAAATATCCTAGGATTTCTAAGTCCAATGACTATCTGCTTTAGGAAAAATGAAAGATTTTCACTGGAAGAAACAGATCTCTTGCACATAACATTGAGTAAAAGGCTCTAATGCCTAATTAGAGACCTTGGAAGTAAATCTTGCATATTGATCTGTACAGGAAGATTTGATGTGTGTTAGTTCATTAACATCACAGAGAAAAATACAGCTAACTATGGTATGTGAACTGAAACTCTCCATGAGGACACGGAAGGTCTTGTTTCCAAACTGTCTTCATAAATACACAATAACTGTGAAACTGTGAGATAAAACAGGTCTGGCCACTAAGCACGACTACCTGAAATCATCTGTAAACTTAGATCTAAAATGATTTGGCCATCAGAAGGAAACATGTTCCATATTCATATAGGGAAATTACAATACACTTCAGGAAATAGTTCTGACTGGCTGGATGCCTTTCCCCTCTTTCTTATGTCAAGAATCGTGTGATAGGATTCTTCCAGAAAACATTTCATCACCAGTATTCTGACATATAATTTTAAAATGTATTTACCACAATTTACCTCAAAGTTTTCACACACCAACTTCATAGATGAGGCATACGCAAAAATAGTACCTTAGTGAGTTTGGCAACAAACATTAAAGACAGCAGTAATAATCTGCATTAAATTTGTTATTCTTGCTTCTGTTTGCCTGCCTAAGAAGCTATACATATTTTGTTTCAAAAAGCAAGAAAAAAGCTGTCTATTCCATTTGTAAACTTTATATTGAACTAAGGAGATATATTCCAAAATGATCTATAGTATGTGGCAAACAAGAAAGTATGCTCTGTATGGATGTTAGAATTTACAATTTGTATTGCAGTGTTTTGGCAACTTGACCGGAAGTAGAGTTTGTCTTAAAGTCATGTTGATCTGCACAGTGTGTTTATTTTTGCTTTTCAGAGCTGTGCATCTAACAATATCAAACTGACATCTACTACAAATAACATCAATGAAAGTTGTGCTCCAGCACTCAAACATCTTAAAATGTGATAATTTGTACTCCCTCTAAATGCTTTAAAGTATTTCAAAAAAGACACAGCAATTAATGTCAAAGTTGTGTCAGCTCCCCCTCTATGTTTATAAATAATAAGACACACTGAGGCTAAAATTAAGAAAAGGTTTTTATAAGATTGCATACTGATCACTTGACTTTCTTCTAGACTAAGCTAAGAAAGGTGGTATAAGAGGCCTGAAGACTTATCACTACAACCTCAGAATATGGAGGGCAACACACTGATGTTATAGTCAACACAGTAGGAGGTCACAACTTGGGCCAGAGATTTCAGATACACCTGCTCAAGGGGATCTATTGTTGCTGACATGGGCAGATCACTTTTAATTTAAGGTTGGTGTTCAGCCTCTCTAGGACGGAGGACCCCAACCCCAAATGTTTTGCACATGGCTCTGATAGTGGACTTTGGGGGTCTTATTAAAACACAATGTAGATCCTACAAGTCTGAAGTTTGCCCATCCCAGGAATGGTCCATGACAAAGGGTTTGTTTTTTGTTTTTTTCCCTTCCTGGATCATTCTTAGTTGTAACATTATTCTATAGATGCTATATATAAATGCTGTTTTGTGAGAGAAGTTGGGTAGAAAGTGGCAAATAAAATAAATAATACATGTAATCAGTCTTAAGAACTAATGGGAGACATTTTCCTGTCTCTAGCTTTTTTTATGTGTAAATGGAAAAATTATTCCATCCTTCCCACATAGTTATTTTGAGAATATGATATGTATTAAAACACAGAGATGACATAAAGCAATTCCATGCTGAAAAAAAATTATTGGTTTAACAGTTAAAGCATTTTAAAACTACTTAACCAGGCTTTTAGCTTTCAAGTTCAACCTAGTATTTCTTCTGTAAAGCATTATATTGAAACCACATGATAAAGATATAAGAACCATAATGTTTTACTGTAAACTCTCTCCCTTATGAAGAAATTATTATAGCAACAGTGTCCAACATAAAGAGGAAATGGAAAATCTAGTTAATGTTCTTTACCCATATAGAGTTAAACAAAAAGAATATGTTCATTCTTTAGATAATTACTACCACAGACTTTTAACAAGAAAACACAGTTCACATATAAAACAATTTTAAACTCTGGAGCATGAGGATTGGCAATTGCTCTTCTTCTTTTTTTTTTCTGCTGTTTTTAAGTTTTGTAGATTCTTGATGCCCTGTATGGAAGGGAATGACTGGTGCCACTGAACCACTCTCTCTATAAACTACCAGTGAAAAGAAGCAGTGCAGTGTAATGGTCTGAGTGTTAAGATTTCAACCCTGGAGACCAAGGTTCAATTCCCCATTTGGCCACGGAAGCCAAGTGGTTGACCTTGGGTGTGTCACACACTCTCAGTCCCAGAAAACCTTAGCTTATAAGTCAGAAATGACTTGAAAGCACACAACAACACAATCCTTCATAAAAGACCTCTGGAAAAAATCCATACAAATAAAGCAAAAGCTGTTTTGTGTTTTAACAGAATACAGACTACACATGCAGTCTAATGCTAATGCTCTGTACACTCCTACTGATCTAACACAAGATGAAAGAAATCCAACAAATCACCTTAATAAGATGAAAACAGAATGCGCTATTGTGATCTTAGTTCCAATCAACCCACTCAGATATACAGCATATAGGTCTTGTCATTGTTCAGTACTGATACAGCAACGTAGTTAACAACATCATTTACAAGCTAGACTTCCTTGATTAAAGACTCATCTGAGTTATGGGTAATCAAATCAAATCCTTTGGCCTTAATTCCTTGTATATAATATGGAGGTAACAATCTAAACTCGTATATAATCTTGCATAGCTACTGCTAGGTTTAGTGACATAATGTTAATTTAAAATCATGTTTAAAATTTCCCCATAATGAATAATACGAATCTTTGTTAGCCCCACATATTTCCTGCAACAATAAAAAGATTTGTTTTAGAGAGTCAAGGAAAAATAGTTATTTTTATATGTGAGCTAAAGGGAAACCAGTGAAAAATCTATATGCCTGTACTGCCACCTCTCTGTTGCTGTCATTATCTAGGAAAATAAAATTAATTTTTAAAAATGAAACACTTTTAGTCTGAGTTAATGTAGTAGTGCTCCTGTAGACATCTGCCTGTTAGTCTGACTATAATAAACTGCTTCCAGTTTAGTCAATCCAGTTTAGTCAAGCCTCCACCATTTTAAAAGCAAGATGTTTTGCCAGCCTGTAAAAGCAAATGTGGAAAATAAAACTCAAGCAGGAATAGCTACTGGAAAGCAAAGATAGTAAATCAGCAGAAAAAATGAGACTAGGTTACACATGCTTACGGATGGTCCAAATTTATTCTTTAAAAAGCCCAATGCATTTTGGCCTGTTTACAAATTAATTGGCCATCTCCTTTACTGCGTATTAGTCTAATTCATAAAAAGAGTGCAGCAGGAACTCTAGAAATTTCTGTTATAGATTGGATTCATGCCCCTGAAATATGACCAATTAATTTATAAACAGGCCAAAACGCACTGAGCTTTTTAAAGAATAAATTTGGACCTTCTATAAGCACATGGTCTCCTTTTTTTCTGCAGAAATAAAACTCCGACAAACAAACTGATATGTTTGGGCAACTGAAGAAATGATCACACAATTATAAAGCAATTACAGAATTTAACATAATGTGTATATTTTTCAGTACATCAAGTAAGTACCCAGACTAGACCATAGAAGCCAATGCACATGTTTTAATTCTCTATCTGATAAAATACTGAGATTGCTACTTTAAAACTCAAACCAACATAAAATTCCTAAAGCAAAGCAAAAACCCTGATGTCATTTGTTTCAACTATGTTATGGTATTATTGTTGTTGTTGTTTGAATTCCAAGTTCTTTCCAATTTATGGTGATCCTAAGGTGAATCTATCATGGGGTATTCTGGGGCTAAGTGTGTGCGAGACGCCCAAACCCACTGGATTGCAGCACTGCATCAATAATGAAAAAAGAAGCAAAGTTGATGTATTTGTAGCCCTTCCTTATCAATAGCTATTGCTCAAAACTTGTAAGCAATGCTTTCAAGCAACATTTATAGGTGAAGAAATGGCACAAGACATACTATTACCCACTTTGGCAATTCACAAAGTTTGTAATCACAAACTGTCAATGCTTATTTTCACCTGCAGTTGCGCTCTGATTAATCTGTAAAGCTTCAGTGGATATCTGGTTTTTGGCTGAGTCCGCAACTCTCATAAGAGCTAACAACTTCACTTACAGCAGTTTCAAGACGGTTCTAGTTTGGACTACTTTTAAAGCAAGTCTTCAACTTTTAAAATACTATTTTCAAGCAAACAGAGGGGCCACTTTTAAGTTTTGTATTCTGTATTAACATATTCCACTTCTTCCTGACCTTCCTGCCTCTAGAACCTATCAATATATATTCAGCTAAATGAAGTAATGTGGAAGAATCTCAACATGGGACAAAGGACTAGAGATGCCATTTTTGAATACTTTTCAAGGTGGTTTTAAAAGTTTGCTAATATTTTCTTCACCAAAAAAAGACACAGTCAATTATGCACTTTGAATAACTATATACCTAATTCAATCACACAAGATCTGGCACAGTACAGTGGTTTGGCTGTTGGACTAGGATCCTGGCAGATCAGAGTTTAAAACCCACTCAAAGACATCAACCCACTGGGTCACCTCAACCAAGTTACAATCTTACAGCCTATGAGAGGAAGGCAAAAGAAGAGGGAAGAGAAACAAGTGTAAGAATGGAAGGAAAAGAAAATAGTGGTAGACAGTAGAAAAAAAGAATTCCTACTCAGCCTGAACTCCCGACAGCTATTAATTGCTCAGTGGACAAAAAGAAACTGAAGAGGAGGTAGCTTGGTGGGACTGAGCATGCTCAGTACCATTAAGAAAGGGAGGAATTCCCACCAAGCTACTCGGCTCTAGAAGCTTCCGACCTTGGCTTATGCACATGAGCGAAGACCCGTTGTGTGAGGCACAGAGACCACGACAAAGAACTGCTTAGATTTCAGCAATGGCTTTACCTCATGTGCCTTACCCTGTTGTATTTCTATATGACTAACAGGGAGAGTGGGTTCAGTTAATGTGGTAATTGAAATCAGAATTCAGTGCATGTCTTATACAACATTTCTCATAATTGAAACATGTACAAAGCATGTAGGTATAAGGATTTTTCTTCTAATGGTACACAATGTATACTGAAGCCCATACTGTGAGTGAAAGGGATATGAGTGCAAGAGTGGGATGATTTAAACAGTACTTCCTCCAGATAGAAAATGGCAACCTGCAGGGAACAGGATGCCATGAGCATTGGAAACTAAAAAGAAATAGAAGTGATGGGTATATAAGAAAATTGCAAATTAGTAAAGTTGCTTTGGCAGGGAGAAAAACACATTTTCACAGAGAAAAGGACAGGTTGCATAATTGAGAAAATGCTCCTGCCATAAGAGGGTTAGACATTTAGTGGTTTCTCATGGCACTTGGGCAATGGAGTTTGTCATGTTTTCTTCCCTTTCAATATTTTCATATTATATGTAGAGATGATACAGCTGCATTACATGTAGATACTTACACATTTTTCATATACGTGGAATAAAACAAGCACAAGAACTTGAAACAATGCTATAGTAGGAAATGCCCTTGGTGTTACAGGCAGTTAGCCAAGGCTTTTTGTAGGATACTCTGCTTATTTCTTAACAAAAAATTTGGTATCAGGTGCAGAAATAATATGGAAAAAATTGGGATATGCCCCTATGTTACAAAACAGAACACTTTTCAGGAAACTTTTAATTCAAAACTAACAATATCTATGCATAAAATAAAACAATCATATTGGGTAAGTTTTGTATATATAAACAAAACCATTTTGAACGTTCTAAAGATCACTTAAAGACTTCTTACAAAACGCAAGGATGGCTGCTTTGGTCGTTTTATTTTTATCACTGTAGCAATTTAAAAGGAGTATACAGTTAGCCTTCTACATTTGTGGGTTTCATTTTTGCAGCTTTATTTGCTTTCACCTCTGCTGCCTCCCTATGCCATTTTTAATAGGGACTCCAAGCCTCATAAGACTGAGAAACTGCAAATGAGGTTTGTAAGTCTCTAGTAAAAATGGTGTGGGCGCAGGAATGGAGGTGGCAGTAGGCACCACCAGTCACCCACTTCTGCCTTATGAAGGAACCTTGATGCCTCAAAGAAATCCATGGTGGGTTGAATATGGTAATCATACTTTTGTGTGTATTAAATATTGTTTGGGAGGGCCTAGGTTGTTCATGGTTTTTCCACTTTCACAGGGATCCTGTGCCCCTAACCCTAGCAAATGTGGAGGGATGACTGTAGTAAGAACCTGGTTCAAGTTGTGTCTGTTCAAATGCCCTCACAAAAACAAGCTTTGTTCTCAAAGGCTCCATAGAGATATACCTCTATTTTCCCAACAGTCATATTGGGTATGCTCTGATGCAGCTGGGCTATTCTGGGATACCGCCTTAGTGTTCTTTCCTACCTGCAAGTTTTAGTGTTCAACAAGCCTTATAATCCATTTGAATGATGCTGTTTTGACAACAGAACAGCTAGCTCTCAGGGAACTGAGTGCACTAGAAGTACATCCAAGTGAAATCCACAGTGAAATAGTCCTCTAGAATTCTATTCACTCTACTCCCCTTCACCTAATTTTCTATTTACTCCTCTCCTCCTCCCCACAAGAAGCTGCATGTAGCCACTCAGCACCCACTAGGTTATTTTTTATAAGCCAAGAACTTTATGGGTTGTTTCTAAAGATGTTTTATACTTCCATACATTTCCACAGGTCTGCTGATACTTCTAGTGTGCAGATGGTGCCCCATTCTGGCTACACAAACAGCAACAATAACAACAAAAACTAAATGTAAGGTAAGACAGTAAGTACTACAGCTTATAAAAAACATAAATGTAAATGGTCACCTACATAAAATCCTATATAAACTGGAATAGCAGAAAACCCATCTCCGCTTTCCTTTATTTACCTTATCATGGTTTTCAATTAGGATTTCAACAACAATGTTCTGAAATTTCAGGTCCATGAGAGCAGCCACAGTTTCCTCCTGCGGCCTCATTAACGTTGGTCCAAACACTACTCCTAAATTTGCTACAGTCATGAGATTCTTCTTTGCATGCTCTGAAACACTTTTTAAGAAAAGAAAGGAAGAGAGAGACAACCACAATTAGTAATGGAACTAGCAATAAAGCTAAACTTGGGAACTTTTCTACACTTTTCTTTTCATTTCTTGAAACAAATAAAATCTGGTATTTTCACCTGATAATGTACCTAACAAAATGTGAATACATACCAGCACATTTAGATTTTAAGAGACAGGTGTAAAACTAATTTAAATTTACACACAAATCTATACTTTTTGTTCTTCCAAACTCTCTTTTCACATTCCATCAAACCCACAAAAACAGCAATGCTGTTAAATGAACACTTATATGACTTCATTAATAGATTGCATTTCAACCCTCAGCACTCAGTGACACAAAACAATGAAAGCTTCAGATCTGCTTTTGGAAATTATATGCCAGTACTGAACAAGAATTAATACAAAAACACAATTCAATAAGTCTATTATGGATACGAAGGGGGGAACTCTGAAAATTAAATAGGGATACAAGATGCTTACTTGGCTAAGTGTTTCACCAAAATATCCAACATTTCTTTGTTCTTCTCTGGAAGTTTATGGACCAAGATGTGGATAGCATTAACACGGGACTCAGGACTGCCACTTTCTACGTAAGAAAATAAAATAGTTATTTCTTAGTCATGAACATAGCACAACATTTGTGCTTAACAAAAATGTATATGTAAATACTTCTCCCTTTCCTTATTCTTAGCTTTTCTTTATTGATGGGATGGTATTTCTAGTTACCTGTTGAACACTACCTGTCCTCCTATAAAAATTCATAAAAACTAAGGACGGATTCCCCTAGCCTCTGCCACTGTATACACATACATAGACACACACACACACACATGCCTCTGTGCATTTGTGTATGGTAGCAGAAGTTAGAAAAGTCTGTCCTTAGTTTTTACAAGTATGCTGCTTTCACTTGTTTATTTAGAAGCTGAAGGTAAGGAACTGCATTATTGTAAGAAGATGAACATTTTATTCTCTAGACACTGTGTATAAGCTGCCTTTATTTGCCTTATTTTTCATCAGAAGTGCCAGAGCCAAAAAAAACAAGTCTTACGGATACTCAACCATATTTGATGTCCATGGTGACTTTTTCACCTTAAAATTATCAAAATCACTTTAAAATTATTGCAAATCATGCCACTGCCAAGTGTATTTTAACTTATTAAAGTACTGCATTCTACCTGCAAACACAGAATCTCATGGAAAAGAAAAAAAGGTAATGAGAGATTTTAAGAAACAAAGTTTTGTGCCTCTTTCTTATTCCTGGAACATATTGTTTTACCCAAGTTCTATGTGAAAAACAAATTAAGGCACACACACACACTCACAAGTTCTTGTACACTAAGCCAAAGACTTGTTTTACTGCAAGTAGTGAATGTTACAGTTAGTAAGAATGGTAAGCCAATTCAACATTAACTTTGACCAAATTAACTTATTAACACCTGGAGCCTATTGGTACTTTTGCACATTTTATACATCACCTATAATTGTAAGACAGCTGGGAAAAACAATTTGCAATGTCTTTAATGTAAAAGATTCTGTTTACTATTTCCTGAAAGCAGCAACCAGTTGAAAACTGCTGTATTTATAATCCCCACCATTACTACTTTAAAAGAGGTTAAGACTTATTATGAACAATTACTAGCAGGAATGATGAAATCTCTGTGTAACTCGTATGTCATCAAGGGCTCTGGAAGGCTCCTGTTAAGACAAAAAAGTTACAGTTATTATGTAGAAGTAAAATATTGCCTATTAAAGGTTTGCCTGTTAATACTGCCTATTAAAGATTCCTATTAAAAACTATCTCACACATATATCCCCAAAAGTTATATGGATGCTTTATCTGGATACATTACATTCACTACATGAATATGGGGAGAAATGCAAGGAAACTTTGCGGGAAAACTATGATTGGATAAGAAAATGAACTGTTCCTTTACCTCTGAATCAGTGTGTTCTGGAGATCAGACTACCGTAATAGTCAGAGTTTGTTATGAATGTTTCAACAAACACCGATGTCAAAGATACTAATTCTAATCTATTCATGTAAGTGATATTTTCAACTGAGCAATAAAACTTTTTATTCATCAGCCTGCAAACCTGCAATTTAGTACTCAACGTATTTTATATTTACCGCAAGTATTGTTTCATTGCACTTGTAATTGTCTTTACTTCCCATTCTTTAGAATTTTCCAGATCAACTTCATTACATGTTTTTGCATCTAGAAAAATCAAACATAATGGGAGAGATGGGAGAAAAAAGGATTAAAATTATCATTAACTAAATCTGTGGAATAACATCTTTATGTAGAAAAGCATGCAGCATCCAACTCCATATGCCCTTTCAGTCAGGCCAATGGTCCCAACAGAAATTGCAAGTGTGAGTTGTAAATCTGTATACAAGAAAATCCTCAGCATAACAGATCATGTGGATGGACCAGATAGTACTGTGTCTAGAACAAAACCAATGTGTAGGGACATATGGATTAAGCCCAAACTTAGTCCCAACTAGTGGAGACCTATTTACATAAATGACAATTAATATAAGTTCCATTAATTTTAATAGGCATCCTCTTGAGGCTAACATTAGGTCTAGCCCTATGCTATAGCTAACATTTAAGAAATATACTTGTACAGTGACATTTTGAGAGGACTGGAATGGAAGAATAGTTTCCTTTATTATAGTGAACAAATGCACTATGTAAGTAAAAACAAATGCACTTGTGATAATTACTAGAAAATATTCACTGCAAGAATAGTACCTCATCAGAAATTAGATAGTGCCTGCCTTCAACCTGACCTTGTAATTAAATCGAATGAATAACTTATGCAACATTCACCTTTAACTATGAGAGATTTCTGTCTACCACACTGCCTACCATATGAATTTCACTTTCAATAAGTAGTCAAAGGCTTAGTAAAACTGAGCTTGCAAATGCATGATTGATCAAAAATAAAAGATTCTTCCTGACAAAATGAATGGAATTCATCATGGATTTTATTTTTTAAAGAGCATGATTCTGCACTATCATTTTATTTTAAAGATGGTATTTCACAGTTCAGTACATCATGAACTGACAGGTACCTCATGTTTTTCTTTTTTTTTTCTTTTGGAAAATGTCAGAAAACGTAATCTAGTCTATAAGAAGTTGTAACTGAGGTTGATTGCATTTTGATCAGTTCATACATTTCAGATGTAATTGAACATGTCAGATCAGAAGCAAATCAAATTAAGACCCTTATAAAAGATACAGTCCTTTCTGAGAGAGATTATATAATTTTCTTCTAAGCAATGTACCAACCAATTAATTCTTGTAATTCAATATTTTCTCTTATTAGATAAATTACTGAAATACAGTTTAAAATACACAAGTCAAATAACATTTCCTTCCAATCTGCAAGTATCAACTTCTGTCCAAAAGGCATACCTCATTTTGTTCTTGCCTTTCAGTACACTGTCACTTTGCAAATATTGAACAGTAACAGTACAAATAGGATACAAACTAGGGAAGAGGAGGAAACACCCTCTTCCAACTGCATTTTAATCTAACTGCATTTTAATTTTTGCAGCAATTTAGATGCTTATAAGTTAACCATTTAAGTTTATTTAGCAGTCTCATTTTACTTAAATTTGTACAATTCATTAAGTGGTTACATTCCTTGAGGTATTCATTGTGATTACCATCTTGAGATAATCCCACAGAACATTGACCAAAACCCCTTGAAATGTTTTCTTAAAGAAGGAAGGAGTGAAACATAGTTTCTGAGTTTTCTGTTTTGTCCTACATAGCATTATCAGATTTAACTTTCACTAAAACTTTTCCATTTTAATGCATTTTAATGCATTTTAAGAAAGATTTACAAAGATGGGATCAACTTAAACTGTCACTTTTGGGGAGTATTACAGTAATAAAAATTAATGGTTTCCCAAGAATGTTGTTTTATGCAAAGCAAAGAAGAAGACTGGAACTACCTGATCTGATATTATATTTTTCCACGTGCTGTTTGGTGGAGAGATTGTATTGTGTTGACTAATAAGAGATTACTGCATTTAGAGGGGCTTGAACTGAGGTTTGTGTGGCATGGTTATTTATGATATTATAAAGCATTTTTTTTTTTTAGATCTGCCACGTTAACTGTATGGAATAGATATAAACCAAAATTATGTCCTAAGATGCCTTTGTAGGCTTCAATGCAAGAAGCCTTCCACAGCAAAGAAAAACAGCAAAGAAAAGTGGATAATTTACCAGGATCTTTTGGAATGTGATCAGGACCAATGTAGAATTAAGTCAAATGAAGAATTACTGACAGAGGATTATAGACAAATATTTGGAAAACTTAAAATGGATTTTAAAAGTATGGTTTTGAAAAGAATAAATCTGAATTTGAGATGCAGCTATGTATGGATGATAAACATTCAATTGGTAAAACGTACAAACTTCTGTCAGAAATTGAGTTGCAAGAGGAACAAGTTAAAAGATTATATGATAAACTTGGCCCAGAACTTGGGATATAATATACAATGGAACAATGTTTAAAAATGTAGCCAAAGGGAACTAAATTTTACTTTATGTTAAGATCTTGAGGAGAATATTTATAAAATGATGTACTGTAGGTATTTGACTCCAGAAAAACTGGTCAACCGCATAAAGGGGCTTCTAATGTATGTTGGAAATGCGAGAAACAAGTCGGGATATGTTATCATATGTGGTGGAGCTGTGAGAAGGCTAAAAAATTTTGGAGACAAATATGATATAGAAGATTTTAGAGGTTAATATCCAACCAAAATCTGAACTATATTCATTGGGACTGCTGGATGATCAAATGGAGAAGAGATATGGAAAATTACGATATACAATCAAAGCAGCAAGATTAACATATGTACAGAAATGGAAAAGTTCTGCGAAGATAGGTTGCTGAAATGGATGAACTACTAACACTGATTAAAGAAAAATCACTGAGGTCATTTTTGAAAAACTGAATAACTGATCTTTTTTGCCTCATCATGAAGAATAACTTCTTGACAGAACTCAACTTAGATCTGACAAGCATCAGTTTAGAGTTTTGGCATCTTCTTCATCAACAGCTATCAGTCTGGTAGGTAAGCCAGAGCATTATTAATTAAAATAGTTCTACTCGTCCCTATATAACAGAATTTCAAGGTGGTATACTTGAAATGTAATGTTTTGAAATGGTGTTTTCAGAACATAAGTCCTGAAATATTTGGATATTGAGGTGTACGTGTCTTCAATTTGCCTGTCAACATATGGTGACCTCACTAATTTCATAGTTTTCTTAGGTAAGGAATACTCAGAGGTGGATTTGCCAGTTCTGTCCTCTGAAATACAGTCTATAGCACCTGGTACTGACTGACGGTCTCTTATCCAAGTACTAACCAGAACTGACCCTGCTTAGCTTCCAGTATCAGAGGGCATTTCACGCCTGTAGCATACATAGGGATTGGATTTTTTTCCCCCTGATAATATAAGAACACTAAAATAACATCTTTCTTTTTTCCTGCCTAAAGACAATGTCAGTATCTCTGAGCTTACCAGGCATGAGTGATCTCAGTAAGACAACTCTTGTTTCTTATTGAAATTAGATATCCAGCATGATAGCTATCAAAAGTGTAAACTATCAAGGGATTCCTTAGAGTGGACATCAAAGCTGTAACATCCTAGGGTCATCACTGAAGTTTTGTGTTGTATTTCCTTTTTAATTTCCTCATCAGTGATTGCTTGTACTCCAACCATAGTTTCCCTAAGAACTCTGCCTTGTCCTTTAATGTCTGTTCTTGCCAAGTACTTGCCTCAACATTTGCCCATAACTGCACTATTGCCACTACTGGCCTTTACCATTTTACATCTGTGATTGAGTCAGGATCCACATTTTGGCAAATGGAGTTTAACACTTAAAGCCATGGGGGTCTTTATCCAGTTCCTGATGCATTCTGCTGTACCATCATTATAGAGAATTTCTATGCATATTTGTACCTTTAACTGGACTTTATCAGAGGATAACTAATAAGGAATCACTGTCTTGTGCAGTGATGCCTACACTTCCCCAGCCTCCATTCTGCCTTTTAGTTAAATGCAGTGGCCACTGTATTTAATCTACCACACTCTGAATAAACAAAGGATTTATTACAACTTTGATAAGTATTAATTGCATTTTTCTATCTGTCTGAAGTAGTTCAGGAATTCACAGAATTTCTTAGTTATCTTCAGACCAACACTAAGGTGAGTTTGACTGAAAGAAAGTAAATGTACTTTCTTGCTGAAAGACATCTACTGAGTTAAATGTGTGAACAGAGACATGAAAATAGGCTTCTCCAGTCCAAGCCTGACACTCTTTGCTTTAGATCCTACGGACTGTTCAGTTAGCTTAGTTAAGAGTCCCCCAAATTAGATACCTTTCTATGCTTTACTTTATGAAATAAGACTGTGTCAAACACACATAAGCAGTTGTAGTAACTTAATGCCATCACCTGAATCTGTTAGTTCTTTACAGGCCTCCCTCATAGGGTAACTTAGTATAGTTGATGTTTTTGATCGCTACTTTTAAAAGCCACATACAGACGGACAGGTCAAATGTACGTTCATCATGTGTATCATACATAAATAGTAAATGGCCCCAGAAGAAACTCAGAATCTTGAATTTGTTGATCAACGGTAATTTTTTTTTTAAAGAAACAGCAAAGGGCTCCAGGAGAGGCTGAAATTAGGTATTTATAATGCACTCACTATGTTTTTGTACTTCCAAATTTACTTCATTTTTCAGAGACACAGAAGAGGCTGAATACTGTTGCTAATCCTAGTTAAATTAGACTCAACAAATCAATGAGGTTTACATAAATCAATGTACCATTCAGCAATTGACTGAATGGGTCTATTATAACTGGGACTATCAGCTCACATCAAGCCATGAGCCGTGAGTTTCAACAGAGTTTGAGAGAACAACATTTTGTTTTAAACCAATGAAACATCACTACATGTTCAGCTGAAGAATCACATGAAGATTTCAAACTACTTCATGGAGAGAAGTTAAAATTAAATTTTTTCTTATCAAATATTTGATTGTGATGTGATGTTTAACCCCATTCTCATTTTGATTTTATATTAGTTTCATACGTGTAAGGCACCAGATCCCCTCTGATCTTGGAAAATAAACAGTTTATTACCACCAATGAATACCAGGTGCTGTAGGTTATATTTCAGAGGAAAGAACTGGCAAAACCACTTCTGAGTATTCCTTGCCTAAGAAACCCTTATGGAATTCATGGAATTCGCTTAAGTAGAGAGGTGACCTGAAGGCACATATACACATCCCTATATAATACAGTTAGAAAACTTTTTTGATATAAAATGATTGAAGTAGGATAGCAAAAGAAAAAAAGAAATAATTTTTTATTTCAAACTTAATTTTGAAAAAGAAAAAAACCCAGTGAAATAAAAAGGAGGTGGAAAAGAAGAAGGAATATATTTTATTATTACATTTTATTTCCAATAATTTGGGAAGAGAACCCACATACTCTTCATGATGGTAATAAAGCATCCATTGTACTCTGTAACAGAGATGGCTATATTGATTAGGGATGCTGAGTGATGCAGTCCAACATCATCTGGAAGACAACATGATTCCTACCCATACCATACAATGGCTAGAAATTAATGTCTCTAATGGGTTACATATTCATGATTTGGCTAAAATTGAGTGCGTGGGTCGTAGAGAAACAGGATGGTGATCTTCTGTATTAAATGAAAGGGACACTCTACCTGCATTCTCTAATCCGAGCACTGGTCACAGGTCTCCTGCACATATAGATTTAATCTGTATGTACAAAAACCAATGTGGGCTAATTCTGAACTTGTAGAATGAGGTCTATTCACTTTGATAATAGATAATTAGATTATCTTTATGAATGCTCCCCTAAAGAAAATGATAAAGAATGAACTGGAATAGAATCTGTCTCTCCAGTATGTTAGGTTTGTTGTTTATATGTGATGAAGCATTTGAGGTGGCATACCTTACCTGAAGTCTGAAATAGACAGTTCAGTTGGCAAACAAGGGCTCGGTCTCATTTTGATAATGCATAGACCAGCCCTTATATACTCTCAAGTCAATAATTTTTGTTCCACATGAGTACATAGTGAAATACCCATGCTTTTGTATGATTCTGCAATTCTGAAGAATAGAAATGCCAGACTAATTTCCTCCATATAAATAATACACAAATAAATCAGAAATGAAACTTCCATCTTTCCATTTCAAAATTTCCCTATAGAATGTTATGGCAAAATTATTGTTATATAGGAAGATTTCATCAGGTTTGTTCTTCTATCAGGGCAAGCATCTACTTTCAATCATAATTATTGTTACGTTATAAAAAATTGGTTTCTGATTACAATGTAAGTGGAGGTAGGCAAAGAATTCATGAAATATTTCTAACTGCTACCACATTAAACCTTCATGTAGTTGTTACCAATACATGTTCAAATTAACACCTGAAGAAGAAGGGAGGTGAATAGTTCACTTCCTTCGGTCTCCAATTTGGTCATTCTCTTCATGTGGAAAGCGAGAACTTTTCCTACACATGGACACTCTCCTTGTAGCTGGGGGCACATGTATTCACATGCACAGTTTCTGTATCCCATTTAGAGAATGTATATACCACCCTTCAACCAAAAAGACTCCTACAGAAGCTTACATATTGTTAATTTAACAATCCCCTGCATTTAGGCTTACAATCTAAAAAGACATGCAGGAGATGGTAGTAGGGGAGAGGATTAAGCCCAGCAGATGCTGGCTACTGTTCCTTCCCCTCAAGGCCAAAGAAATGGCAGTTCATGTGGATGAAGGGTCTTTCATCAGCTGCTGGAATCAAAGCAGGATGGTGCTGCATATAAATACAGGATTCCTGCAGGGAAATCATCCACACACAACAGGAACTTTCCTATTCACACTCATTACTCCTGATAAAACTGAAGGAGAAAGGGGATGAGGTTAGTGCACTCTCTTCTTGCCTATGGACAGACTACATAGGCCTTACATGGCTGATTTGTTTGGATTTTGCTAGGGCAGGTATCAATATTATTTAAACCAAACAAACAAACAAAAAAACCCCCCAATGATAATCTGGGTAATCAAGTCTCTTTGGACCAAGATTCGCATATTCTGCTCCAAGCCTTTAATTCTTAGAAGTTATTCTTACAACTTATCAACTTTATTTTTTTTAAAAAAAGAAGTAGGTAACCAACTTCTGTTTTCCTTTGATATATAAAATATCTAAAATTCTTTATCTAACAATTAACAGAAATTAGTTTCTTATGGAAATGCTGAATCCCATACAACAAATCTCAGGTTTAGTCTCAATGGCTTTTAATAATCTTGCTCTTTACTTCCTCAGCAATTTGATGCTTCATGATTCTGAGAGGTGTATATGCATTCTTTGAACAGCACAGAATTGGTAACAGTGATTAAAGGCATTAAGCAATTAGTATCTAGCAAGATCATTATGACAATTTGTCATGGCATGGGATACAAGATCTCAAGCTTGACGTTCTATCATAAATCCTGAACAGACAGCCTGTTAAAAGAGAGTCATACAGGTGGCAAGGATTTGACAGCAGCATATAATATAAACGTGCTTTGCCATTCACATAATGTCTGGGGTAATGAAATGAATTCACTTGCTGGTTTCCTCTAGTTTTCTCTGCCAAAGAACACTGTGTTATCAGCACAGATGGAGCATGCATAGTTCTGGAGAGGAGCCTGTTGCAAACTAGCTTCTCTGAATATCAATGAATCCTTGAGAGAATCAGACACGTGCTACTGTCAAGTGAAAGGTTTGGGAGACTCAGAAAGCTGAAATAACTGCAATGGTCTCTCATCTGACTGCATGTACTTTCAAAGTGCTCTGGACATGAAGTCTGGAAAAGCTGCAGTGTTGACTGCTGTACTGGGGTTGCATGACAGGCAGATGATGAATTTCATCTAAGTACCCATACCTGGGGAGAGTGGTAAGGTATAGCTAGAACTGTGCTTTAGGAATAAGTGAAACTTAATGCTTTGCCAATAAAAGGGTGGAAGTATAAAGAGAGGAAACTTCTTAGAAGATCTCTACCAATCAAAATAAGAGCAGGTATTAGAATACAGTGTGCACTTAATAAATAAGCAGGGAAATTTAACTGGGGTATTTAACTTCAAATAATGTATTCAACTATAGTCACAAAAGGATTTGTTTATCTCATGCAAATTAGGCCAAGATACAATCTTTACCAAGATCCTAAGGTAAATTTTGACTTTCATGTCATCAAAACGTTATTTTGCTAACCCTGATTAGCAAAATAACTGGAGAATCCTACAAACAAAATGTGATTTATTTTAATCTTCTCCAAAATTTTCATTTAGCACAAGAATTTAAAACTGGAAAAAGCCTAAATATGAAATAAAACCTTATACATACAGATGAGATAAGAGTATAAACTATGGAATAATGAAAATAGATATAAAAAAATAAGAAGCATACCCATTAACAAATTCAGAAGTCTCTGGACCTTTGAACTCACCCCCACAACTCTATACAGTCCTTGGTCATCAATACCTGGTAGGGAAAAAAGAAATATAAATAAAAGATGTCTTGGATAAAATCTAGTATAGAGTAATAGAAATACAGGCTCAATGTTTTTCAGTTATTGAACAATCAACTTCAGGGAGGCATTCATAATACCTGTAAGAATAATGGAAGACACTTGGATTAACTGAAAGCAGCTTAGCAGAGATTGCTCAGGAAACAGAAGGGTTGGTATTCTGTATTTTGACTTCTTTACTTATGTAACTGTTTTGAGAATGCTTTCCTCTACCCAGAATGAAAAATACAAATATAAAATGGGAGATTTCATTTCATGGATAAGCTGGAGGGATTATGGCAGCTTTCAAGTCCCTAAATTGAGACATCACTCTTCTGCATATGCATTACTGACATTCAGTTGGATACACCAAAGATGACCATATGCTCAATGCCTTTCTCCCCGGGTGGTCCAGGCTGTAAACTACAAACAATTTGTCCTCTGCTACAGCATTGAAAAAATAACTATAAACCCAAAGCCTGGTCTTAAACATAAGGTATTGGTCAACAATCAGCAGGCTTCTAGTCAGGCCCAGCCCTCAGAGGGCTATTCACCAACTGTTGTCTACCCACAAGGTCACTGTTTGCAGTAACAGAACTGAATATATACACCTCCAATGGCTGTGCATTACAGATTTGCTAACACCAACCTTGAAATTTCATTCATCATACTAGCAAGATGATTTAAAAAGAAAAATGATAACAAAACAGATGAGGCAAGGAGATGAAAATGGATTTACTAGAAGCAAGGAATCTGAAAAGTTCCCATTGCTTCGGAAAAAGTAAATATGTGAAGGGGAAAATCAAAAGTCATTTTTCCATAGATTTTTCTAGGGTCTCATATCCCTACATTCTTTGCCTTCCTGTCTTCTTAGTGTAGACTTACATCTAGTTGCAGATTAGCAATACAGGAAGAAAACTCACAGGAAACATGCCTACAGCAATGTTGGGCAAATCATACCCCTTCAGCTGTTGTTAGCAGTCCTAGCCAATGCACCTAATGGTGAGGGATAATGTTAAGTGTATTCCAGAAATATCTGAAAGGCTATATATTGCCCAAACATGGTGTAAGTACAAGTCTTCTTGAATAGGTTTTTGAAAAGACAGCAAAGATTAGAAAACATTGACTGAATGATCTTTTAATTGTATGTGCAAAATCTAAAGGTTAGAATCATATAGCTATAACATATTCCACCTCCACCCCACAATAAGGCTGGAGTCCCATACACATTTACTTAGAATTAAGTGCCACTGAACTCTGCTAAATTCATACATAGCACTGTACTGTGCCACATTTCAGCATTTAGATACAAAAGGTTGTACTTATACCACAACTCACTTTTCAACCAATATGTATGTACAATATACACAAGTATATTTCCACCAAGATATAGCCACACTACTCTTTTTAGTCTACTTAGTATGATCTGTCCAAAGAACCAAGCAACCACCTTAGTCAATAACTGGAGAACCAATCAGAGTTTAAAACAGAGACAGTCTGAATACTTTTAATTTTCCAATTTTTTGTTCTTTATTCCATACAAACGGCCTTCAACACACAAATAGCCTTGACAGGTTACATTCCTTTTCTGCAATAACATTTTTCCCTGATGTATCACTCTATAGAGTATATAACAGTAAAACATTTTAACCACTTAATTGTTTGCATCAACTCTTTTTTTCTTAATGCTTTTATCTGAATTTCTAAGAAAGAAGTGTTTGAAATTCTTGTGTGTTTGTATGCAGGAGAAATATCTGAAGAAGATTTTGCAAGCTGGCAAATCACTGTCAAATGGAACTTCAAAAGTATTATGTCCAAGCCTGAATTTAGGTAGAATAAATATATTTCTAGGTCTTTTCCTTCTAAGACTAGTGGCACAAATCTGGAAGAGAAACCACAAAATCACCCAAGGAGGGGGCGGAGTCTGCAGCCCCCTTTTAGGGCCATGCAGCGCCTTCCTCAGCCTCTTTGTTCAAGTTCTCTACTAGCTTTATGTTAATTAGGCATACATGAATAAACCTCCCCAGTTCAACCCAAGTCTTGTGTGCGGTCTCTTCATTTTGTGGGGTGGGCAGCAATGCACTCTATACATGCAGTTACTGGTTCTGAGTAGAGTTTGCAAGGTGTCATACCTTCCAGAATTCACAGAATTTCAGTTACATTGCCCAGTTATGGTACAGATTAATTATATCAGCTTACTTCAAACACCCAGCTTATAATGACAATGCAAAATATGAATAGCTAATAAATAAAATACACTGTGGTTCAAATCAGTTTTCATGGAAAACGTCAAATTCAAGACTGCAAAAAAGGGATAAAAATGAAAAAAATTTCAAGAGAAAATATCTGACCTGTTCATAAAATTTTCAAACAGAAATGTAGAAATGTATCGAAATACATGCTATTTGTAAGTTGTTCGCCGCCTCGATCTATATGGAGAGGCGGGATACAAATAAATAATAATAATAAAAAAACAGAAAAGATGGGTACAAAATCTTTATCAAGACAGATAAAAATGTCTCCATGTAGTACATTAATCTGGGATATTTTCTAACTCCATTAAGAATACTAGTATGATGCAGGATTTAGAAATGCCCCATGTTCACAGAATGGTTTCTGGGTACAAAAATCAAATATATTTCCAACTACTCAAACACCCAGAACCAGAAAACACACACTCACATGAGGTAAGACTTTTGTTTTGAGTATCTGGAACCTTTTCTGTTTGGGGGAAAAAAATAAACCAACACAAATGCAATAATAATAATAATAATAATAATAATAATAATAATAATAATAATAATAATAATATGCAATAGATTTGTTAGGACAATTTTTGTCTCATCTATTTCTCTTCTGTAGAAAATACTGTATATGGCACTGGACTGGTATCTGGGAGAATTTAACTTAATTTAATTCTCTTCTGAAGAGAATACAGAAAAATGCTTACCACATTAGATCTTCTCATGTGTGAAATCTGCAATCTGCAAAATCTGAACATGACTCTGGAGGGTTAATATGTTCATCTGTTGAATGAGGATTAAAAACTTTAAATACCTAAATAGGTATGGAGCATGCTACATCATTGGCTTTTCAGGTTTCAAAAATGCATTATGTGGGATTCAAAAAGTGGAAAATACCGTTGACAATCTATTCATCTTATTGTTTGTGTACATCCTAAAAGTTGCAGCTCTGATTATGTATTGATTTTTTTTTTTCAACTGCTAATATTAAAGACACTATGAAGAAATTTTGGCTGACTCAGGAGGTTGGTGCTTCCAGTGAAAAACACAATGCCATACAGTGAATCACTTGTAAGACCTAAGATCAGAACGTGCTACTACAAAACCATTTAAAAACATGTTATAGTGAAAACTCTAAAGTAATCTTCACAGTTTTAAGGAGACAATGGGTTAGATTTTAATTTCTCATCCATGAAGCACAATAGCTGCAATAACTGATGAGCAAAGATAGAAGGAAAAAAAACAAACAACAAAAATGACCAAAATGGATTTGTTTTCTACAATGCAAGAAAATAATTTTACCCAGTCTGAAAACTGAATAAAACTGAATTGATTCCTAAAACCCTAAATATATGGCACCTGGAAGAGTGTTACACGTGCTGTTAATTACAAGCAGAGAAGGTTGTCTGCTGCCAGAGGCTTCCTTTCTGCAGCAATAGAAATCTCTGATGCCACTGCCCCCTTGTCAGTACTCCAATGGCAATGGGCAAGAGAAGGTGTCAAAGGGAGGCCCTGCATGGCTCAGGGGGAAAAAAACCCTCATTCCTCTGGCATAACACTGAAAAGGAGAAAAAAAATAAGCTGATGTAATGGATTTCCATCTGATGCTTCTATCACCATAATACTTCTAACCGCATTGTAGCAATTCTACCTCATTTTACCCAATTATCTCCACTAGACCATTTTTATGTAAGTTCTCTATAAGGCTGTTCTTTAACTATCTAAGCTCTTACACTGGGTTTAGTGACCAAGAAATATGTATGCTTATGTTAAATAATAAATATAACTTTACTGAAGTCTAATTAAGATATTAAATGTTATTCAACTCTATTCTCTGCAAATAAGCACTTGTAATTGCAGTTTACTTTCAATACATTAATACAATCTGGTCCTAACATAAAACATAGAACACCATCTTTCATCACACATCATCTCCATCTTTTCATAACTCAGACCCTCCCCTGCCATGCAGTTCCTAATCCTCTTTTCCTTATTCCACTGGCATCAATGCAACAGTATCTCTCACTCTCACTTTCTCAGAAGACTATTCACATGCAAATTTATTCCACCAAACATTCCACATGCATCACTCATACACTTTCCCAACCATGCCTACAATCTTATATTACAATACAATATAACACAGACTCTCCTTACAAGTTAGGAAGCAAAGGTAGAGGTCGGGAGGAGGAAAAGAAACAGGAAATAGAATGGAAAATATAGAAATGGCCACACATGCATATACACCCTATTGCTCTGGCACAAACCCAATGACCCCCTCCCTAAACAATCCAGGACACATGTCACTCGGGATTTTAAAAATCATTTCCCAATAGAAAACGCACCCTCTGTCACAAAGCTGTTAGCTATGGGAGGTGCAGGAGCATGCATCCCCTATCACATGGAAACTTTGGAAGTGGCATTTTCAGCACCACTTAAAATGCAATAAAAGGTCTCTGCTCACTATGTCAGGATGCTCTTAAAGCAGAGGTACACAACCAGTAAAAATGTGGCAGCCACAGCAACTTATTTGTTGAATTTTCCTGCAAATTCTCTTTACAAAAGAAAATAAGCACATATGTTCTTATTCTCAGGATCATCTTAATCTTTTATATTCCAGCAACACTGACAATCCTACAACATAAGGTTGCATATAAATATTGTAATATGCTTTTGAAACTGCTGCCTTCCCCAGTTTGGTACCCTCCAGACGTTTTGGCCTGCAGCTGCTAGAATCCCTGACATTGGCTATGCTGGTTGAAGACAAGAGTTGAGGTTCAACTTATATGAAGAGTGACAGGTGGGACAAGGCAGTTTTAGCAGATCAAAACATTCTACTAATATTATAGTCAAACTGTAATTTCTTGATATGAATTTGTTACTAAAGATATCCTAAAATAAGTGTTGGGTATCTGTGGCCTTCCATATGTTGAATTACAGCTCCATCAGCCAAAGTACAGCCAATGTTCAAGGAGCATAAAGTTAGATTCATGGAGAGCCACAGATTCATTCTACTAATAATATGTTTTAAATTCTTATATGGCCAGCATGAGTCTTCATTTTTCTTCAAAATTTCTTTTTCATTTCAAAAATGACTACATATATTCGCTAGATATATCTTTTTTCCTCTGGTTTCCTTCAAGTTCTCACCAATGAAACTGATTAAAGCTTACTGTAGAAATATAAAAAAATGAAAGCTCACTGCTGCCATCTATCTCCATAGTAAATGGTTAGTACAACAAAATGATGACATACAAATCCGTAATGGAGAACTTTCACAAAGAGGAACAGTTCATTTTCATTGGAAGAAAGGAAAATGTATACCAGCCACCATTTCACATATAACCGTGTGGCATAAAAGAAGTCTTGGTCACATAAACAGGAAAAAACATTGTCACTATTCACCAAGTTTGAACGTAGAGTAGATTCAACTCAGTACAGAACTCTTAAAAGTTTCCATCTTGTAATTAGACAATTTAAAAGGTATTTAGAAGAAAATGAGGAGTTGGTACTTACGTGAACGATCATTCTGGGATGACAGGAGGAGCAATCCATCACGCATAGGTTTGATCCTCGTGCCAGCATACGCAGGAGCCGTCCACGAGCCAGATGAAAACCGTTTAACTGACTCCTGTCCTCTCCGGCCAGTTTCCTTTCTCTAGCATAACTACCTGTACCTTATCTTCTCCACCACTTCACACACACTCTTTTTCCTTTTCCCTCTTCTTTTTCCTTTTTTTTTTTTTTAGTGGTGGGTATGGATTGCTCCTCCTGTCATCTCAGAATGATCGTTCACGTAAGTACCAACTCCTCATTCTTGGGCTGACAGGAGGATCAATCCATCACGCATGGGACTTCCCCAAGCTGACACATGGGTGGGTAATTACATAACTGCTTGAAGCACTCGGCGCCCAAAAGCTGCCTGTGCCGATCTGTATTTATCAAGTTTATAATGTTTAATGAAGGTTGTTGACTCCTTCCATCCAGCTGCATTGCAGACATCCTCCAGAGAACCAGAGGAACTGTAAGCCACCGAAGCTGCCATTGACCTAGTAGAGTGCGGCCAAACATTATGTAGCCACAGCTGCTTCGCATAATCATAGCAAATAAATATGCAAGTTTTAATCCAGGCTGCAATGACCGTCTTACTTGCCCTTTGACCCAACATCTTCGGCTGAAACGATATCAATAATGCTTCCGAGTGTTGGAACTCCTTAGTCCTTTTCATATACACTTTGACAGCCCTCCTGACATCCAACTTGTGCCACTTCTTTTCCAAAGGATGTACTGCCTGGCAGCGGTTTTCTGGACGGAATTTACACTCACTATGTCCGAGCCCAACATTTCTGTGGCGCTCCGGAGCACTTCTTCAGGCACCGATTTGCTATTCTCCTTCCTTTCCATGTTTTTCTCCAAATCCATTCTAAATTCCTATCCTCCAATCCTAATTCTGGTATACAGCCGGAGAGGGATCAAACTGCGTCTAGCTATACGCAGGAGAAACTAAAAACTGGCTGGAGAGAGACAGGAGTCAGTTAAACGGTTTTCATCTGGTTTGTGGATGGCTCCTGCGTATGCTGGCGCGAGGATCAAACCCATGCATGATGGATTGATCCTCCTGTCAGCCCGAGAAAGAAGAAACCACATTGATTTCTTAAACAAAATCAAGTGCACTGGCTTCTTTATTTCACTTTTAGTGTGCCAGAGCAGCTAGACATAAGGGGCACAAACCAACTGATCACATTCTGGGTTCAAAGAAAAATGTTTTGGGTATTTAAGATGTTACAGGCCAGGGAATTTTCTACTGTCAACTTCTTGGCCAGTTCATATGACTTTAAAGAGTAGAATGAGCTAGTAAGAGCTCATACAGGTAGTTCTCTCTGTGTGTAAGTGTGTGTGGCAACACAAAACTGGCTGCCGTACAGTTCACTTCGGGAAGAATGTTAGATGCTTTGGAATGTAAACAGATAATCAAAATGCACACTGCACACTGGACAAACCATACTATGTACACCAGACAGAACATGGAGGAGAGAAGGGACACCTACTTAGCTCAACGTTCAATTTCAATTGGATAAGAGTTATCTAGCTGTGATTCATTTTAACTGATCAACCAATTAGTTGAATGGGCATTAGAGAAGAAAAAGATGCCCAGGCAGTGTTCTTACCCAGCTGCTTTTCAGCATGCCTCCACAGCATGGAAGACTGATGCCCATGACAAACTTCCTGATAAAATAATAGACTGATAACGGCCCTGATATGCTGCCCTAAAATGCTGATTTATTCTTGGTACCACTGAATTTATAATAAGAATCTATACGCTTAAGTAATTATGATTGCTGTTAAGATTTAACAAGGAGCATAATTTCCATATATTTGTGTAGTTACAGAAGCCTGTTAAGACTTGTAAATTCCTCAAACAGATGAAAAGGTGTTCTGTCATGTGTAATTGGCTAAGTGAGGTTGTTAAGAGGATAAAGAACATAATCATTCCAAGATCTTCCCTTTCCCCTCACTGCAATTTAAGTCCCGCTACGTTCAATGCAACTTGAACCTCAGTGAATCAGTCCCAAACTTGATTAAACATGCTTCTGAATAGGATTCTGGTGTTTGTCCTAGGTGTGTGTACAGCACCTATGCACACCTTGAGCTCCTTACTCCCAGCCCAAAGTTCCATCCAAACAGATGGGCTGATGAAATGCCTGTAGCTTCATTTTGCATTAGAATGTCTCTCCAGGCCAGCACAACTGCTTTTTTCAGAAGGCAGACAAACTACACAGAACAAAACCACCAAGAACGAAACTGTGTGCTTCACCTCCACTTCATCAGTGAACTGAGTCAATCTCCAGACTGAAATCGTGGCAACCAGAAACAGAATGGCTTAAGTCCAAATCAGCCAAATGCTAGAATGAAAGAACTGCTTCCTATCCACGCAATCTGAAAATGAGCTCTGGAGAATTTCAGGAAATGAAAATGAGCTCTAGAAAATTTCAGTGCTCTTTAACACTATACGGATGTATAGCCCTGGTACCACCCAGTATCCTCTTGCATACTGGTCAATATGCAGATCCCAATATATTAAATCAGCATAAAATATTAAAGCTAAAATATTACTGCTACCTGTGGGAATAAAATATTCATTTAAAAATTAAATTTATTTAGAACACATAATTCATTCTGAATCTTTATTAACTACAACACAGAGCTGCAAATTCTATTTATATGTTTATCTGTGACCTGCTAACAAATGAAGCTTCATAAATAAATCACAGTGAGTTAAAAAAGGGAAAACATACTTAGTATTTTAAAAAATGCAGCTGTCAGCTTTACAAACTGACGGAGTATAAATATAGTTTCTCTCTAAATTGTTAAAATATTTTCTAAATAGAACTAAAGTATTAAAACACAAAGGACCACACCTTGCAAGAGCTGCAGTAGCACGGTGGTTAAGTAAACTAGGAATATTTCTGTTTTGACCATGAACAAGCCATTATATATCAGATTTAGTCTTGATTTCCAATACTAGGAATAACAATACTCTAATTTACAAGGGTGCTGTAAAACTATTGCAAAGTAATATATATGAATGTTATACACAAACTGGGGAAAATACTACAAACCAATATGACCCCAATCCTCTCAAAATATTGTGATTCATTTCTTTGCACTGTGATATTTAAGGTCATGACCTAAAAAGCCCTATATGTCTCCCACATATAGGGCTTCCTCTTGGTCCCACCACCATCAACGGCTCATTTGGGAAGGATATGAGAGAGAGCCTTCTCAGTGGCCTCTAGAATTTCCTTTCATGGAGGCTAGCCTGGCCCCTTTCTGCTCTCCTTTTGCCAGCCTTTTTGTTTAGGCAGGCTTTTAACGTATAACCAGGGTGGTTTCTTACTAAGGCATGGGCTTATTTTTTAGCTGTAGTATGTCTTCTAAAAAACTTTACACTGTTTAATTTGATGATCTTTAATTATTTTAAAAATTTATTGTTAGGTTTTTAATTGATTCTTTTTTGTGTGTGTGTTCAAATCTTTTTATTCAATTGATACAATAACAATATAAATTAATTGTAACGTGCAAAAAAACCACCCGGAAGAAAAGAAGAAAACCTGAAAAAATCCAATTTTTTTTCTTTTTCGTGATTCTTTTTTGTGAATCCCTTGGGTCCTACTCCAGGAGTAAGGCAGCAAACAAATGAAATTAATAACAAATAAAATTATCTGCCATAAGAAACAACATCTACCAATCTATAAGCTACATTTATTCTGAGCTGCCTTTTTTGTCTTGTTATGCCTTGTTTTAAAATGTAGTATTCCATTCAGGCCTATATTTTTGTATTCATAATAAGTTGTTATTTGCAGTGGCTGCAGATATTACCTTCAATGTATTTTGCAACTAAATTCCAAAACACCTATTAACGTTTTGTTATTTGTTCATGTATTTGTGATATTCTTTTTTAGTTTGTGTGTCTGCAATTAAGACCCCTTCCTCTTGAATTTGTTAAGGAAAAGAAAATCAGGTCATAAATTGTCTAGTTACAAAAAAGTAAAGTTGAAAAAGAAGCTGTTCTCCTATTTTGTTCTCTGTAGCACTACAAGCTCCACTACAGCTGTGATGATGAATCATTTCTCAAGCTTGTTATCAGCTCAACCATCCATTTTCATGAAAAGTAACACTTGATGGAGTTTGTTATTACCTCTTGTTTCAACAGCGCTGATGCATTTTCTGATAACTGTGAACCCAGTCTTATCTAGCTGTGCACCTAGGAGGAGAACCATTTGAAAATATTTCAGTTCTAATTATATATTACACTTTCCTTACAAAAATACAGAGATTAATTCTTCATAAAAATGCAAAGTTGTAATTGTTCAAATTTAACCTTCTCTTTGCCCCTTAAAAAATGAAGGAGTAAGGGAAGAAATAGGGAAAGATACTGGTATTTCAAAAGTTATATATTATCTTTTGATTTAGATGTAATGTCAACACACTTTTTATCTTCTCTCTGTCTGCACCCTCTCATAATTTGAATTAAACTATGCTCCACCAAAACATCTAGAGGGCGTATTATGAATTGCAGCCCATGAGATAAAATATTGTATGGATGTAACAGCAAACCAGGAATAGCTACAAAACAGAAAGTATAGTCAAATGCAAGATAAAATGGTGGGAAGGAATGTGGGTACATCCTTGCATTGTCAAAGTTTGATTTATTATTACTTCTAAACCAATCTGTTCTTTACAACGGATTGACATTCTGAATTTGCACACACAGAAGCTGCTCATGAATGAGACTTTCCTTTCTTATATCCTCACAAAAGCTTTTGCACTTGCACAACCTGCCTCTGGCCAATTTCTCCAATTCTTCCTTTGATGGTAGTTCCCTGTGCTTTGTGCCACCACTCACTCCAAGCTGTTATTCTTCTGCTGAGAGCAGGAAAGTTGTTTGGAATTAAAGCCACACTGACAGCTTCTTTCTTCACATATTTAAACTTATTTCTGTATCCATGTAGGTTTGTAAGATGCTTCTTTAACCAATGAGTGTAACATTAAGTATATTTGATATTCCAGACCAATGTTTACATCTTGAAATGCTTCTGGGAAGTATAATCTTCCAACACAGTTTTAATAAAACAGCAATTTAATTCAAGTACTTACTTCCTTCCCTTTTAGTACTTGCCCTGATCAAGTTGAGAAATGCCTAGCAAAGAAAGAAAGATAAAAGTCTAACTGAGGGTAAAAAAATAATAATAATCTTTTCATTGGTGAAGGTCGAAAGTGGGAGCAGAAATCAGAAATCTTATTTTCCTGTTTTCACCACTGTGTCATCCTCTTTCTTATAAATATTGCATGATTGTTCTTCTTCATTAAGTTTTACCTAACAGTGACCCTGGGTGAGGTCTGCAGCATTTTGTGGTGGCTGTACTCATCACCTCCAGCAGAAAGGTATTCCATGATTGAGTGGGTAAGTTCTATTCACTCACAGATTCTTACCAGCATGTTACTTTTGATGAGAGGATGATTTTGCACCAAGTACAGCTATGAGTATTTATTTACTAATGCATTTATGCTTTTCCCATATGGGGAAAAAGAACACCCATGATTCATATTGAAATGGAACTACTGGTGTGGCACTAGGTTGCTTACTTCATACGTGAACTATAAAATCTGACCAGGGCTGGAGGGTAAGTAGGAGAGAGGGACTAGGGCAAGATGGCCTGTGGTTACTTCTCTCTCTAATACAGTTCACAATCACACTGCCTACAAGAAAAATGGGACATAAGAATCACAGTATAATATTTTGAGTGTCTCTTATATATTTTATTATGTTTCAGTTTTACTTCTGTTCGTTTGGTGTTTCATCATTTCCAAACAAGAATGGTGAGTTGTGGTTTCTCCTTAGCATTTGCAAGCATTTATCAATTAATTCCTGAAGTCCTCTCCTCTGCACAAAAATTGACTGATTCATATCTTAATAGAAAAGACTGATCTAAATCCACATCCAGAGGAAAACTTGTTTGTGTGTTAAGTTGTACCACAATCAGCAAAACAATTATGGTACACCAATACTGGGAATTTACAGTCATATTAACTTGCAGCTTATTTTTTGCACTTCTACCCTATTTCACTCTCTCTCTCTGTGCGTGTGTGTTGTGTACGTGTGGGCATCTTCATCAACTTACAATGACATTCCACACATCTGATGAAGTAGGTTCTGGTCCGTAAAGGCTTATGTCTGCTTAAAGTGACAAAATCCTCTTTGTTACTTTTGCTCCAACAGACTAACATAGCTATCCCTGAAGCAACAATCTGCTATTGCCAGTTACATAGGGACAACAATGCTAAGCTTGAATGCAAAGAAAGCATTATTTTTATGTATTACCGTTCATACCGGTGATGCCACATTTTAAGGAATTACTCATGTAAGATGTATTCTATATATCAATTGTATCACAAAGCATATGAAATTAACCCCAATAAGAAACAGGAAGTAAAGTCTATGCTAGTTTTATTCAAATTGCAAGAAAAATCCAGAATCCACTAGGGGATCTCAGCATACTTTTAGGTGGGACTCAGGTTGCATTGTGCCACTTTCCTTGGCAGTCACATTTAAGTTGGATTGACCAACTTGTTGATTTTTACAGTTCCCTGACAATTAAAATAATTGTCACTGATTATGCCAAACCAGCCTTTATGTCCTCCAGTTTTGTTACTGGATCCATCACCGCAGTGCCCTTTTGTGACTACTGGGTCTGAGTGACTTCCAAATTTCTTGAAAGAGCCGGGGGGGGGGTTAAAAAGTTATCAAACCCATGGCCTATAGAAGATCAATGTTTTCCTGTTACAGTTTTAAAAAATCTGCTTACACATTCTTTTCCATCTAATGCTTCAAACCAGAGGTTTCTGTCTTCTTCAGAGAATGCTTGCAATGTCATAGGCATACCAGGTCTATAAAAGCAAAAATGATGGAAAAATAATTAGGTTTTTAATTTCTAATGAGCATTAATACCATTTCCAAATTATCTCATCACAAGTACTCTCCAAATGCAAAAACATTTTTAACATTCAACATTTTTGAAACTACCAAATATACTCAAAGTTGATATACAATATAATCTATTTGACTAGTCATATTAAAAAGGAATAAATATTTGTGGTCTCATCTATACTACCACTTTGACTCCTATGCTTGGAAGAAGGTGGGATATACATTAAAATACAATAAAATAATACATTGGGTTTTGTATGGAGGTAGAACTTGCATGTTTTTACAAAACTATAAGATGCAAAGTGACAGTCTTCTGTATAAAGCATGGATTGCTCAGCCATATCATGAAAAGCATGTTGCTCATACTCGGTTCTAATTTGGACATACCAATAGTGGTTCCCTGTTACATGAATGAGTTGTGGGCTTTCTCTTTGCTGTTCTTTCCCCACTGTAACTACAAGAAGAAAATTAGAAGCTTTCACTTGTCATTTCCAGGTTTTGCTGGCACAGCAAATGTCTAACATGGTTTGGTGCTATGGATCAAGTCATGAACAGATATTTAACTTTTGTACATTTTAATAATGTGAGAAGCAAAAAGCATTACACTGCACTAAAACAGATCCTATTAATATTTGCTTCATTAACTTACTTGTCTACTGCTTCCATATCAAAACAGAACCGCCTATCTATAGTATCAGCATTCCTTTTGGTACAGCACTTAAGGAGGAAGATTTCCAGTTCACCCTGAAAAAGATTTAATTAAATGACAATTTTAGTATGGGAACAGTTATTAAATTATTCAGAAATAGAGGTAACTATTTCAGGAGAAAAGGTCATTAAACAAGACATGTCCATTTAGAACTGAAAATTCTAAACCCTTAGGCATGCATGGAAATTTAGCTATTGCTGCCACTCAGTTACCCAATAGAAAATGATCTACCATGATTGTAGAACTTTTGGAAAGATCTTTCACACATCTTTGTGTGGTAGCTATGGTGGGTTTGTGCGCCAATTTTCTGCCTCTGGTGACTGCATGGACTGCCAAAAATGTCCCTCAAAAAAACCAACCAAACAAAACAAACCCCGGAAGTGGCTGGAATGCCCAATTATTCTAAAAAAAGGAGGGCTTCCCTCTTGTTAAATAGTGTTGAGGAGGGGCAGGGATTTCTTGCAATCCACTTAAAAGGTAAACTGCCATGCCTGAAGTCTTCCAGGAGAGATAATTTTGTTTTCCTTTTTGGCCAGGAAAAGGGTGGTCTGGAGACACTAAAGGGGTCGATGACCACAAGAATGTTCTAGGGAGGCCATATGCAGCCTCTGTCCACATACACTACAGAGAGTCACTAAATGCAATTCCAGCTACACAGATACTGGGTATTTACAGCTATAGTGGTATTACAAAATGGGTGATAGAACATATCAGAAAGGCTGGAGGTGGTCTGCTCAAGTACTGTTTTTCACAAGTTTTCTAAGCTTTTGCTATAGTACCAGAAGGTCACTGAAATGCAACAGAATTCACTTTTTCATTATTTTTTACCTACTATCAACAGCGTATGTTGAAGCTCTGTGAGGATGAGACCAGGAATTGTGATTAGGAAAATGAAAGGCTTTCCCTGAAACCCCCAAACAATTCTTAGACAGCATCCTGCTCTTAAAAGCCAACCATCTGAACAATGCCCTCAAGAACATCAGATATGAAGGCTGCAACATAAAATGAGGATAGTAAAAGAAAATTTCAGATTAAAGTACTTTTTATCTTTTGTTGGCTAATTATTCTCAACTAAACCTCAAATCCCTCTGGCATTAATTAAATACTATAAATAAAAATGATATTTAGATTTTTAAAAAGGAACATGGGATAGTGCGTACTCTTCACTTAACAACGCCACCTTGGAACTTCTCAGAATTTTTATCATTCTATTATTTTAGCTTACTATAGTTAAAACACTACAGTAGAAAGAGAAAACATATAAAGTGTATCTTATCTTCACATTCTCATTTAGATACAGGGCATGAAACTGAATGAAATGTGAAATGTACTCACAAGTTTCCCTCCTGATCTGTGCTCATATGGTATCATAGTAAACTTCTTTGTCTCTTTCTTGTACATGCAGTAATGTTTCACCCAGCTGGAGCCAAATGGTGCAGGTCCTTTAATGAAATAGTAATGATTTTATCATCCAGGATATAACATTACATATTACATATGGCATTTTTTGTGCTGAATTTAGTTTGCAGATTGTTTTACTCTATGAAATCCTAGATACTCTCCTTTGCTATATCTACTTTTGGAGACTTAAAACAGTAAAGACAATGGGGGGAAAAAGAGAAAATTTGGAAGAGGTAATTTGCGCAAGAGATGTTTAAAAGGATGTGGCTGAGAAAATGAAAGCTGCCTCTAGGCTGAATCCAACAGATGCTGAATCACAAATAAAAAGCACCATCCACTTCCAGAAAAGTGCTGGTATATCTCTTTCACCAGAACAGAAAATACTGCAGCTCTGTCTTGGATCTGTTGAGATTTCTAAGTTATGTGTATGAGTGTGTGCATTTTAAATCTCTAGCTTGTTAACTATGAGTTAAATATTTGATTTGTAATCAAAATATTTAATTTACATTACTGTCACAAATGAGTACTATAATCTTGTATTGACCAGAGAATGTCTAAGAAATTCAGTACACTGTACTGAGCATATTAGAGATCTTAAACACCCACATACAGAGGCTTTTTCCCTCTTTCTGCTTCAGTGGTTACATTATATACAGTAATGAACCCAGGTTTAATGTTATATGAACAAGATACAGTGACATTTGAATTCACATGCCCCCCTTGAGTTATCTGTTTTAATTAATCAGGTTTTTTTTGTGTGTGTGTTAGCTGAAGCAACAAACTGCGATTAATATTAATTATGCTTAACTTTAACAAGAGTGTGCAACTCCTGGGAGTTTGCACTGGACCCCAGAAGGTCAGAGTGGACTGAACCCACTGCAGAATTTGCCACCACTACAACAGCAGTTGTAAAATTATATTTAAGCAGGGTACACAGAGCAACACACCTTGTTTTTAAGGAAGCCTTGAGAAAGTACAATTTTCCTTGAAAATAAAAGTGTGGTTTTGTGACTGTGGCAGCAAAACTCACAGCCTTTTTAAAAAGCATGTAACCAAGACAAACAGGAGCCATAAACCTTGGTTTTAAACTACATTTACAGAAGACTTCCAGGAGTGCAATTCCCCATAAAAACAAGCCATGCAGCAGTTATTTTGCTGTTCTTGGCAAATTCTGCATCAGAGGACATAGTGAACCTGGAGGAGTTCCAATGCAGCTGGGGAAAAATTCAGCTCATAGGTCATTATGCTGACCACCTTAAAGCAAACCAACATCCAGCAGTTTTTCTGAAAATGATGGCTAAACCTGGACAGAGTAAAAGTTAACTTTTCATTTTTTGCTCCAAGTTGCAAGGGGAAGGCTGGGTCACATGCAAGCCTAGGAGTCAATGGTTGTTTCTTCCATGCTGTATCACTGTTTACTATGGCATCTGAAAGCAGCCTTTGATTCATTTAATAGACTACAGGTAAAATTTAATACTCAGGAAAAGTTTTGTCATGCCAGCATATTATCCTGAGGGGGAGAGAACTTGATTTCTAGAAGTGAATTATATTGTGCCTTTCATATTTTCAAATTATTTTAGCCTGAACCATGTAAGTTGTATCACACTGCGCTTCACATGTCAAGGTTCAAATTCTGTTAGTTTGCTTGTGCTAAAATTTTATTGCTTTTTACTTTTTGTTAATTCTTACTTCAAGTTCTTAAAATACTTCAAGTTCTTAAAATATTTCTGTAACAGTACAGAAGGGTATTAAACAGTATCACTGAGAAATGTGTGCATAGAAAAATGTCAGCTTTATGTTTCTTTAAGATCTTGAAGAACTTTAGGTGCACAGATACATATCAGGGGTAGGCACAGTATGGCCCATGGGCCATATGCAGATGCACAGGGCATCACCACTTCCTTAAGCTTTAGAGCCTGGAACAGGTTTTGGGAGCAAAAGTATGTCTAAATGGAAAATGGCATCTCCTTATCAGCTTCTGGGACTGTACTTCGAAATTTTCAGGCATTCTTTTCACAGTATTGGGATGTACTGGGGGAGAGCAAAATTGGCTCCTGGGGGCTCAGAAATGGTTACTGTAGATGTGAAGAAAGGAGTTACTTTGTGAGCTCTCCAAGTTAGCCCAAAAACAAGCTGACTGACACAGTACTGTTAGCATAAAAAACATTCTACCTCCACTTCCCTCCCCTTTTTAACATGATATGCACTATTGTTATTACTACTGTTAACTTTCTTTATATTCTGCTTTTTCCCCAGAACTAGAACTCCAGATAGCTTACACACTAAAAAGATTGCAATGAAAAATATACAAAAGTCAACATTAAAACTGAATAAACCATATTATATACTTTATCTACTCTAAAAGAAAGGCACCATGATATAGTGGTTTGAGCACTCTGGAGACCAAGGTTTGAATCCTTGCTTGGTAATGGAAACCAACTGAAAAAGTTGCACTTTCTCAGCCTCAGTGGAAGGCAAAGGCAAACACCCTCTGAACAAATATTGCCAAGAAAACTTGTGACAGGTTCAACTTAGGGTTGCTATACATTGGAAACTACTTGAAGACATGCAAAATACTCTAAAAAGTTTTTTAAGTTACACAATACTATTTAAAACAACACAGCACTTATAGCCCTCTATTAAAAGCCTGACTGAATAAAGTCATTGCCTACTATCAGAAAGAGGGGTCACTGTAGCCTCCCTAAGGAAGAAGTGCCAAAATACAGAGAGGCACAAAAAGGGCCTTCTCTCATCTTCCTGCCAACCGTAACTGCAAAGGTGATGGAACTGAGACACATTAAGTAATCTCAGCAGTTAAACTCAACAAATTATTAAGTAAGAATAAAAAGTCTCTTACTTTTCTCCTGTACATAAAGGTAGCCTTCAATCGTAAACGGATTAGCTCTTTTATGTTCCTGAGGATTTAGCTTGATTTTATTCATGAGCTCTTCTACTTCTGACCTTGTTCCCTCAAAACGACTTCTTGTCTACACAAGGGAAGATTGAAAAGACATTCTTTTATAATTTAAAACCATCAACAAAGTGTATCTAAATACAGAAACCAAACAAGAAGATTTTAGAACTTCTCTTGGTGCCTGATATTTCTAAGAAGAAACTGGGAGTTTCTATCATTTAATGTAGTTAAGATTTGAAACTGCATCAATACTAGGCCACAAAAGAAAATTAAGCAAAATAAGATGTCTCTATGCACTTTTTTGAGAGGTAATAAAAGAGATGACAGAATGATCAATAGCTCTTTCTGAAACTGCTTCTGATATGCTGATATAACGCTAATTCAACTGGCAACATATATAAGTTGATATCTAGTTCAAAACAATAACAACAAGATTTGGAAAGGGGCAGAGGGACGCCTTCTTTATTGTAAGAAAATCCAGTACTGCACTTCTGGAAATATTAGCCTAATACTGTATCACCAGAGTGCTTCAGTTCTTCTACATAAAATAAAAAACTGAAACATCTCAAAGTTGCCAAAACAAATCTCTATGTTCGTTAACCCTTACTAGGCAACAAAATGATTTGACACCATGCTGACATGCACTTGGTAAGAACTGTCAGGTGATAATTCTGCTAAAACAGTTCTACTTCTATGACTCAATCACTAATATCCATGACATAACATATTTTAGGTGACCTCATGTAATCAACAGAAACATACTGTTCCACTATCGGTTTTATTTCTGGAAAGATGGTTGATAACTTGTTTTGAACGGCAATGAAAAGAACGAAAAATGAGAAGGAAAAATAGTCTTCTCTGAGAATGTATTACTGAGATTCAAATCCCTAGTGCTGAATTATGTCAAAAGAACAGCTTTATCTGTTCCTCTATGGCAGAGGTTCTCAAAACTGTATACTGATGGAACACTGGTAATCTTCAGAAACTTACCAGAGACTCCTCCACAATCACAGCATCAGACCAAAAATGGCTCATATATTCTAGTGAAGTATAAAAATGTGCTAAGGAATACAGACAGCATCAGACTACAGTGGACTATAAGACATAATTCTGGATTTGATGTCATTCTTAAAAATAATACTACATTATATAAAATCCAATGTATAAATTTGCCTCCAAAGGTACTCACTCTATAGATTGATTCGTGTTTTTAAAAAGAAACCCAGTATATATTCAAAAAAGTCCATAAACTTGCATGTATACAACATGCAACTTGAGAAAATTATTTCTTTCCTATTTCTTCATGACTGAAATCTGCAATAGGTGGCAGAAGTACTGCATAAAGGCTTAAAAAGTCATACCACTCACTAGCCTGAAGATGGCATTAAATCACCTAGAACTTCTCCAGAAGATTACTTCGTATTACAGAAATCCTCCACTCCCCACAAAAAAAAATTGAATAAGCATAAACAACATGTATATTTCAATTTTTTAAAAAAATTTAAATTAAAAGGAGTACCTTCACTTACATTCTGAATATTCATCTGCAGAGCCGTTTTATAGTGGTTAAAATCTTTGGCAAGCTCATAGCCCTGATGGTAGAAAGCAAACATACCCTGAAAAAAAGACAGGACCTAGAACACAATAAGAATATTTCTTTTTTAGCCCAGATAGTAAAGGGATAGTTTCTCAGCTTTCTCTTATTGTATGTTTTAAATCAGATAAGGCTAAAATCATTTTGGTCCAAATAAACCCTGCACAAAACAACACACCACTGTTCCCAGGAGTGCCCAGAATCATAAAAAAAAAAAAAGGTAATTTCACAACACATATAAATTTTATACTCCTAATGCACAAATAACTAACCATCTTGCAACAGAGCAGAAATTACCTAAAAGGAGTCAACATTAAAAAAATGAAAAAATGGAAGAAGGCTTCCCTTGGGCCTAAGCATGATTTCTTCCAACCTTAGACCTAATTCAAATAAATACTAAATCACACTGGTCACTTTGATGCAGTAATGTTGACACAATTAATGCACCATCTACATAACTTTGATATGTCTTTATCTCAAAAGTATGAGATCACTACATATAAGTTAACTCCCTCATGCTTGGGTGTTACGTATAGGGATGGATTAGTCATAAACTTCACATTTCTTTTCCTTGCAAACAGAAAAAACCTGCAGTGAGAAGATTAGCTTAACTAAGAATGCATTAAATTAAACTTGTGCTGAACTCTGCTGGCAGAACTCTGCTACATGAAACTGTACTTTCTAACATTTTCTTTTGGAGATTTTTAACTACTTACAGGCTCTACAAACTCAAATTTCTTTCGTTCTTGTATCTCTTGTAGCTTACATACATATTCAAGTGACAGCTCATAGAAATGTTTTCGGGTTTGATCCACTAGGATGTCTGCCTGCATAAAGAAAATACTGTTTTAAGTTTCCCACATGCACTGTAGACAGGTGTAGAAATGTATCTACTATAGATACCATAATCCAACACCAAATTAAGTATATATGTGAAATGCTTTAATAGTCTTAAGCATACATAATTCTAACAGCTAAAAGACAATATATGGAAATTATATAAGTTTAGCATGACATTATTCTGGCACACAATACATTCCATACTGTTCATCTGACTATCCTCTGCATTAAGAATCTAAAGTCTTTAATAAATACAGCATACTACAGACAAACAAAATTGTTATGTTAACTAATGAGCTGAGATCCTTCTAGGCTACAACAACTTGTTATTTCCACAACAAGCAGATAAAATAAATAAACTAGGTGAACAATGCAGAACAGCAGTTAATTTGCACAAATGTTTCCCATCAAAGAAACAAGAGTTTAGTGTTTGCTTTATTAACATATATATCACTCATTCGCACAACATTAATGACTGATTACCCCTAACTAAAATTAACTACCCAATATATCTGTGTTCTGAATCAAAGCACAAACATATTAAATACACAGGTAGTACAGACATGCTCTTGACAGCACGTTCAATACGCACAGAGTTTCATGCATTGGTAGTTTTTCCTCTACAAAACAGAGATGGAAACTGGGCAGGTCATGTGTCTCTGTGAGGCTCTCACCACCTTCATGAGCCCCCTGTTCACAGGAAAAAAGAAGACGGTCTCCAAATGAACAATTACTCCCCCCATAAATCTTCAAGGGGGCATAATTTTCCATTTTAAGTACCGTATATTTGGATCTTTTAGAGACCTACAACAGCTCTTTTTCAAAAATAGAAGTGACTGTCCAGTTACTTCCAGCTTCAGACTATGTGTGGCTGCCTAGTACCATTCTAAAACAAATAAAATTACATATTAGCAGTTTAATTCCAAGAGAATCAGTGCTGCTCGAATTACATTTTCTCCAGTAAGAAGACAAATATCTTTGACAAAATAATAAAAGCAATACCTCCAATAGCTGAGCTTCTTTCTTCTTAGCAGACATATTTAAATGCTTCTCTAATAAACTGTAGTTCTTTTCTGTTTCTTTATCAAACTTCTTCTTTTCATCCTATAAATATTTTAAATTGCAATAACATTTGAACTGTGAAAACATTACATTTTCTCTTACTGCTTTATCTAACCACCTAATTTTTAAAGCAGTGGTTCTTAACCTGGGGTCTGGGGTCCATGGAACCCTCAAAGGGAGTCCACTCAGAGTTGCCATTCATCTCAGAAAACAGCGAAAATCCCAGATTTAAGGGACTAAAAATGCCCCAGCTGGTTGTGGCTTGTTGATGCAGCATATCCTGGATTCCTCAAAGGCAGTAGTGACAACAGTGGTGACAACACGCTGGTAGTCGTCTCATCCTGTGTTGAAGGCTCAACGTGCTAGTGTACATGTGCACCAGAGACCCAAGAATGTGGGAAGAGAGCCCAGAAGACAGCCCGTGCCTTGTGTAGTGAGTGTGCAACTTTGCTTGAACCCAGCATGGCAGTGCTTCACTTTGAAGAAGCCACAAGAACAGAAGGAAGTCCCTTGACTTTTGTGGCTTCTTAGAAGTGAAGCGACGAAGGTCCCAATGCTCCTTTCAGGGAAAGCGTTAAAGAAACACCGTTTCCCTCTTTCAAAAGAAACACTTACCCTCTCTGCTCTCTTGGTGCTACTTCAGAGGGAAACAGCATTTCTTTCACATTTTTCCCCAGCACTGAGACCCTTACCTTCTAGAAGCTGCTCTAGGAGAAAGTAAGGGTGAAAGAAACGTTCTTTCCCCAAAGAAACACTGAGAGAGTAGAGAGAGGGTAGAGAAGCACTTACCACCTCTACTCTCTCAGTGCTCCTTCAGAGGAACAGCATTTCTTTTGCACTTTCCCTCAAAGCAACACAGAGACCCTTACTTACTTTCCAGGGGCTGTTTTGAGAAAAATGGCAAAAGAAAAACTTTTCCTAAAGAAGCACCAAGAGAGTAGAGAGTGCTCCTTCAGAGGTAAATGGGATTTCTTTTGCCCTTTCTTTCCCCCAAAGCATCACCAAGACAATGACCTTCCAGGCGCTGCTTTGGGTGAAAGGGCAAAAGAAATTATTCTTTCGGCTTGCCTCCCATTCATAACCTTCCTTTAGGATATTCTAGTTTATTAATTTTTTCAGCATTTGAAGGATCTCAGCATGATACTCCATGAACCATTAATAAGTCTCCTTTCCTTTGCATTGTCTACAGGAAGAATAAGGGATAAGGATGAGCATCTTTAAACAAATATTTGAATATTTAAATCTAAATTTAAATTTTTAAATCTTGAATTAAGTCTTGGGAGTCCTGGGCAACAAATTAAATTTACAGAGGGTCCTCAGTAAGAACAGCTCTTTCATAAATGCAAACCTATGACAACAGCAACAGCAGAGTTACAACTAATGGAAAAGTGCATGGACTCTTGTGTTAAAAATGAAGGTGTACAGTTTATATTTACATACAGTGCATGCTCGTATTAGATTTGTTTATGGGAACTCTGTAGAAAACTGGTCAGTGCTGTTTTGCTTTATGAAAATATGAAAAGCAAAAATACTTTAGAGTTAATTATCACACTATCAATAAATTTATTAATCAAAATGAAAAAGTCTTCTAGGAACATTAAAATCTAAGGCAAATGCATAAACAGATGAACGCCATCTTATAATTTATA